>CABHPQ010159611.1:0-13331 GCA_902168405.1 Peromyscus aztecus
GTTTAAGCCACAGATAGCTTCACCTGTCACCGTCTCATTAAGCTCTTAATGAGTTCTTTTCTATTCTTGGTCACATCTTTTTTTTTTTTTTTTAATACAAGTCCCTTTGAACAGCTGGGAGTAAGAACTGCCTTTGATCACAGAATTCTTCTGAATTTTCACTCAAAACGAGGCCGTTTTCATTCTGACTTGGGGTATTTTTGTGAGTTTATTTCCCCCAAGAACATTCCTGGGCATAGCTCTTCCAGGCCAGGAAGAGCCTGAACAATTAATGTATACATTTTTACATAAATGTTTATAAATTTAACAAAGGGAGAGAGGTTTGCCAGGAGAAGGCCCCACTCTTTTGAAGGTGGGTTTCTAATGATGACCCTTGGCGTGTTGGACCACATGGGATTCCTCAGAGAAGAGCCGGATGAAAATTAGTCTATTCTCATTTCAAACAGAATTTCGCTCCAGTCCTGATCAGAGCGCCAGCGTGCAGTCCAGGGAGGCAGCAGGCTGCTCGTTCACTCCTAGCCTCCCTCTCCTGGTAATTGTTGCGGGAACGCACAGTGACAAGACTCTGGGATGTGAGCGGCCTGGATGTACTCCGGCTGTTACGCTCTGTTTAAAGATTTAAACCATCGGGGTATGATAAGGCTTTTTGATGTTCATTGAACATGGAGCTTGGGTACAGAAGAGGGGGAAAGGGTTTCACCAGAAGGCAATCATCTTTCAGAGCCGCAGTCAGGCAGGGAGCGGTGGGGAAATCTCTGCCGCGGTGTAGCTTCCCAACAAAGGGAGATGAAAGGGGCAGGGTGAGGCAGAGGCCAGCTCTGGCTGTGAGGCAGAACTCTCTGGATGAGAGTTCGATGCCTTCAAATACAGCGAAAACATTTAGTGTTGCTCTTTCATTAAAACCCACTCAGGCGTGGCCGGGAAGGCACCAGCAGCCCGGTGTAAATCTGAGGGGCTTCAGCTGACCCGGGACTTAAAAGAACCTCCTGTGACTTATTTTTGAAATTCCTTAATGAGTATTTACCTGCATTCAGATGAATGCTATTTCAGCGTTCACAGCCACAAACCTAGAAGACCATCATCCTTAAAGTACGTCCTTCAAGACCCTCACTACATTTTCTTCCCCTAAAGGTAGAGCCTGGATGTCTCTCTTGAATGTATAATCATCGATTAAAGGGAAAGAAGTACTTCCTGAAGAACCCAAACCAGCGCCTCCAATGCCTCTGCTTTACCCTGTTCACAGCACATGGGGCCGTGTTACCAACTCTGCACACTGTATTAATTAAACAAAAACCAAAACTTCGCTGTTGCCTCACCCGCCACAAGCTCAGGACTGGCAACATAAGCCAAAGACTTGAACAAATGTTTGTGGAATGAATAAACCGCCCCAGGAAATGACCGGGCAGATTCCCATACATTTTCTGTGATTCCATCTAAGGGGGTAGGGGGCGCTACTGAGGTGGCTTGGCAGGTAAAAGGCTTTTGCACTAAGCTCAAAGACCTCAGTTCCATCCCCAGCACCCACAAAAAGAACTGGGCCTTGTGGGGAACACCTGTAATCCTAACACTAGGAAGGAGGAAACAGAAGGGTTCCTGGGGCTTGGACGCCTTCCAGTCTAACCAGGTGATGAGCTCCAGAGCAAAGGAGAGACCACATCTCAATCAATCAATCAATCAATCAATCAATAAAGATAAAATGGGAGACACATGGCATCAACCCCTGACCTAAACATATAAGAAAGAAAACAGAGGTACAGATTTGTGCCCCCGCCCCACAGAACCTTGATGAGACACTCCTGGATATGAAGACAGCTTGGTAACTTCCCAGAGGATTCTGGGAACTTATGTCACTTACTAAGACTTATTTCTCCCATCCCCAGACTAGCAAAGCTAAAAGCCATGTAGTAACTAATACAACCTTTGACAAACACTGAGATTTTACAGAAAAAAAAAAAAAAAGAACTCTTGGTAACTTTCTGGCTGCTGCTGGTCTTGCTCTCCAGGATGTTTTCAACATGGCAAAGAGGATCTTAGAAATATCTAGTATTGATGTAATTACTTAGGCCACTCCACGTAGTTAAAAGGAAGATTTATTTAGTGGGTAACTTACAAATGAAGGGATAGGTAGGTGGTGGGTTCTGGAAAAGACGCAGCGCAGTCCCGCGGTGTTCTCTGGAGAACCCTCCTCGGTCTACCTCTCGCGTCCAGGTCCAAGCAAGAAGAGAGCGCTGCGCGTCCCAATCTCAGGTCTTCAGGCCCTCCCTTGGCCCCGCCTTGTAGGCGTGATAGTTTCGGAAGCCTTAATGGGGGTTGGAACTTCCAGACCAAAGCTGGAAAGGCTACCCACTACAATCTAGTCACCAGCACAGTTCAAAAGTGAGTCTTACACTGAGGGTGTAGCTCTGTTGGGGAGGCTGCCTGCCACAGAGCCATGGTTTCACTGCCAACACTGCACAGCATAATACTTCAAAAATGGAGGCAGGAAGATCAGAAGTCCACAGTTACGCTCAAACACACAGCGAGCTTGAGGCCAGCCTGGGATGCATGAGAACTTGTCCCCCCAAAAAGAAAAAACATAAAGTCAGGGGAAACATCCCAGTGGCAAGAATAATGTACACTGTGGCCTTCTCCTTGTCCTGGTCTCACCACAATTCCTTCCTTAGAGGTAAGACCTCACCCTCCCAGATTGCCCCAAAGGAACTTGAAAGGGATCGGCCACTCCAGTGGGCAGCCAGAGTAAGTACTTCCCATTCTAGTCCAGAAAGCAACACACCCACCAAGCAGCACTGTGGTCCGGTCTCCACTTTCCCACAGACCTCAGCTCTGAACAGCATAAAGACCAGAAAGGCAAGGAGGTTCTCTACTCAATGCATCCCAGAAGGCTACAGCCTCAGAGGGTACTCATGTCTCTGAGGCTCTACCCACACAGCTTCTCTGGGTTGTTGGTGGGAGAAATGAAGTGTGGTCCATTTTTGCATGGGCTAGGACTCCTGCTAGTACCAGCTGCTTACCTTGAAGTCTGTGTGAAAACCACAGATCTGCCATTTCCTGCAGCCTTCCCTCTTCAGGTCCTGGAGCCCCAAAAGAGTCCATTTAGCACCACTCAAACCCAGAGAACTCAATGACCAAATAATTTGTCATATGATTGGGACATAAAGGAGCTACCAGTCTCTTTGCTCTAGTTGCCCAACACCACACACACACACACACACACACACACACACACACACACACACACAAAGCTGAGCCTCTAAAAATAAACTGACTGATGATATGATAATCATCATAAGATTTCTAGTGCAGAATCAACCTGCTGCAAGCCCAACCATCCAAGAGAAAAAGCAAGATTGCGCCGGTCGCGTGGCTTTTCCTGCACTTCTGGGTACACTAAGAAAAATCTCTCTTCGGAAAAATCAATAAGGCAGATTGTGCCCAGCAGTCCCCCATTACAGAATTAAATCCATGTGCCAACACAAAAACAATGAAGAGACCCAACTAGCAAGGGACCCATTTGTTTTGTTTGACTTTAGCTGCCAGGGAATGAGACCACAAGACTGGATATAATTTAATGCAAACCTTGGCCTGTCCTGGTCATGCATATGACTGACCCTCGGGGCACGACCATCAATTTTCTATTAAAGATCAGAGATTTGACATATCAAAGTCAACATCTAGCTGAATAACTGCGGCAACTTGATAATACTGCTTTTGTGGATTTCACAGTGGCTTTTCACTAAAGTATCAGGAAGGTAGCCGATTTCAATCCTGACCTGCCAAGATCTGAATATGAAATAAAGGATTTCAGCTTGATCTCCCCATGATGTGAGGATGAACGTTCTGGTAAATGTTAACTTAGTGCTCTGAATAGCTCAGTAATAGATGGGTTTAGGCGGTAATAGGTTTAAAATGTCAACTTATTGAATAATAATTTCATGTTGTACAAATACTATGTGTAAGAAGGGATTTGTTTTGCAAATTTTGAAATAAATGAATGGATTTATAATGCCCTTGACTGTTTCACTGTTCTGAGCAGAATCTAATAGAAGAGTGGAAATCCGTGTGTGCTTCCCTGGTCTTGTGTTTCTGCCTTTGTTTCTGTATAGTTTCATAATTACAGCCTCTCTGAATCCTGGTCCTTAATTGAGTTCCTCCATACTTTGGTCCCCAAAGCCAGGATGATGGCATTCTTTTCTAGTAAAAATAAAAACTCAATTATTCTTGCCTGTAAAATGTTTCATGACACCAATAGCATCAGAACCTTTCACCAACCCAGCTGTAAAACCCGCAACTGTTCAAAACACAGGAACTGGGGACGTCGGCTTCCACAGCTGAACTCAACCCTTCAGTCCAATTACAAGATGACAGCTCTACTAACCCTAGAGGAACACAAGTGTGGGCGAAACAGAATTGTGATGAGGCGCTGGGGGCCTGGGACAAACACCTGAGCCATGGGCTGTGGGAAAAGTCCCCAGATTCTAGAGCTGGATCCACATACACACACACACACACACAACACACACACATACAAACACACACAACACACACAAATACACACAACACACACATACAAACACACACAACACACACATACACACACACAAACACAGAAACACATACAACATACAACACATACACATAACCACACACACACATACAACACACACACACAACACACACATACAAACACACACAACACACACAAACACACACAGCACACACATACAAACACACACACAAACACAGAAACACATACAACATACAACACATACACATAACCACACACACACATACAACACACACACACAACACACATACAAACACACACAACACACACAAACACACACAACACACAAACATACACAACACACACAAACACACACAGCACACACATACAAACACACACAACATACACAAACACACACAACACACACATACAAACGCACACACAAACACAGAAACACATACAACACACAACACACACACATAACCACACACACACATACAACACACACACAAACAACACATACATAATACACACACAACATACTCCATGCCATCCTGGCTGAAATAAATGTGCTTTTTGGGGAAACCCAAGTGTCAAGAAACCATCCAGTGAGTTGTCTGCATATTTTAAATCAGATACTTCTCCTCTCTCTGTCCCTGAAATCTCAGGTGAGTGGGACCAGAGGAACCCACTAACCTGGCAGGCCAAGTAACTCTTGCTCTATAAGAAAACAGGGATTGTGACACTTCCTGTCAATGCATAGATGCTCACATCTGGTGATATCTACATGAAATGGTCCTGGCCAGATTTGCTCAAGTGAGCACACCCACTCTTACAACATGGTCGTGTCTAACTTCCCACAACACTATCCATAAAATAAGAATGTGGTGCTAACTGTTAATCTGCAAGGTGAGATCCTCAGTAAGAGAGGAAGTCAGGGGAACGATTGGCAGCCAGGAAAGGAAGAATTATCAAGCAGGTTACCACTGTGGGTAGCAGGAACTCTGTTTCTCCAGGGATGCTCTGATTCCATATAGAACTCCCCTAAGTATGGTGCTAGGGGATTTCCTCCATGCTGGGACCAAATACTTGACAAGGAGCAATTTAAGGAGGATGGTTTTGTTTGACTCACTGTTGGGGTAAACAACTCATCATGTTGGGGAGGGTATGGCTGTAGGAACTTCCTTACATCTTGGGGGACTGGAAAACAAAGGGGGCAGAGACGTCAAACTGGCTTCCCGCTCTTCTCTTTTTGTTCAGTCTAGGACCTCATCCCACGGGAGAGTGCCCACATTCACAGTGGGTCTTCCCTCCTCAGCAACACCTGCACAGACATAGACAGATGTGCATCTCCTATCTTCTAAACCCAGTCAAGCTGACAATGAAGGCTGACCATCACGAAAGGTAAGTTGTGTGTGCACAACTCTCATTGTTGTTAATGGAAGTTGGTTCTTGGGGATAAGAATCTTAGGCACTTCTGACCTATTGTATGGGTGAGCAGAAGGCTTCAGGAGCCTGAGGAGATTCTTAGACAGAATGTGCTGCTGGAAGTTGGAAGCCAGGCACCATGCACTGAAGTGAAGACAGAGAGAAGGCGGTGCCGACAGGCTCTACTGTAGACCTGACCTTTATTAACCTTTGATACTTTTCTACTGGTTTCTAAGTCATGGAAGTAATGTGGCTTATGTAAAGCAATAAGTTTAAGCAGTAGACGTGGTATGTAGCGCTTTCTCTCTCTCTCTCTCTCTCTCTCTCTCTCTCTCTCTCTGGAAGACTTTCTTCCTCCCAGTCACTCAATCTTATTCTCGGAAGAAGCCATTGATTGTTGTTGCTTCTCTCTGTGCAAACCTTGTTCACATACACACACACACACACACACACACACACACACACACACACACATAGGTTTTGACCACCTTTCTATTGCCCAGCAGATGAAGTCCTACTCGGCATAATTTCCTGGTGCGTGTTTCTTTTACATAATGTACCTTGCATATACTAGCATAGCAATACCTCTGTATTTGTCCCAAATGTTTTAATATATGCTCATTTGAATATACCATAATTCATTTAACTATCCCACCTGTAAGCACTTGAGTATTTTTCTTTTTCCCACCATATACAATATTGTCACCCTGAAACATATACCCAGTATGTGCAAACAATGTGAACACCCTATACACATGTGTACATCTCTGTGTGTCATCCATTCTGTGTAGCTAGAGAGTTTTCTCTCTGGGTCCCGCCAAGCCCTGGCAGTCCAACAGCCCACTTATAAAATAAACACACAGACGCTTATATTATTTAAACTGTTTGGCCTAAATGGCTCAGGCTTCTTGTTAACTGTTCTTATATCTTAAATTAACCCATTTCTATTAATCTATAAGTTGCCATGTGGCTCGTGGCTTACTGGTACCTTACATCTGCTTGTCATGGTGGCGGCTGGCAAGTCTCTCCCTCTGCCTTCCTGTTCCCTCAATTCTCCTCTCTGTTAGTCCCGCCTATACTTCCTGTCTGGCTACTGGCCAATCAGTGTTTTATTTATTAACCAATCAGAGCAACATGTTTGCCATACAAAACATCCCACAACAGTTCGATTACAACTGGAATTACTCTTTCAGCATTTGAGAAAGCATGCCAAGGTCATCTCTAAACATTTTATGAAATTACACTTCTCCCAATGATGCACGTATATCAAACAAAACCCACACTAGAAACCCACACTAGAAGGGTTGAGCTTTTTAAGTCTGGGCTGAGTTAACAAATTAAAACAGCATCTCACTGTGGTCTTGTGCACTTTCTGAATTACCAGTGAAGGGTCTCAACTGTGTTCCTTTATGTCTTCACACACATCTTCCTAATGCATCATTACTCCTTTCCTTGGTGTTTTGAAAGCACCCTTTCTGAGCAAATGACTTTCTGTTTCTGTATCCTTACTGTTTATGGCTTTTTTTTTCTCACTGTGTGAAAGTACTAACTATCGATGTCATAAAATTAAATAACAACATTTCTATGATTTCTGTTTTATCTTATTTAAACAAAATTACATTTTCTAGAATATTTTTATGATGTGGTTTTCTTTTAGGTCTTCAACCTCCTTACACTTCAGTGTAGTATGAGGTACAAAATATACATTTGATTAAAAATTATTGTTTCCAGGGCCAGCAAGAGGATTCAGTTCATAAAGTATTTTCAACACAAGCCTGGTGACCTGAGTTCCATCCCCCATGAAATCTACAAAAAGGTAGAAGGAGAAAATCAACTTCACAAAGTTGTTCTCTGACCTCCACACATGTACTATGGCATGCTCACACCCATACACTATCATAAGCACACATAATAGTTTTTAAAATAAAAAAATTGATGGGACCAGAGAGATGGCTCATTGGCTAAGATAATGCTCCTGCAAAGGACCCAGGTTGAGTTCTCAGCACTCACATCAGGTGGTTCACAACCATTTTAACTCAGGCTTCAGAGGAACTGATGCCTAAAACCTCTGCAGGCACCTACATACTACACACACACACACACACACACACACACACACACACACACACCTTCCCACTACCTTTTTCCCCCCACTGGTCCCCTTCCTCCCCTTTTTAAAACTTTTGAGATTATAATATAATTACGATACCTCTCCCTTCCTTTGCCTCCCTCCAGACCCTCCCATACACCGCTCCCCACTCTCCTTCAACTTCATGACCTCTTTTTTTCATCATTATTATATATGTTCCTAAATATAACCTGCTCAATCCATATAATTTTACTTGTATGGATGTCTTCAGGGCTGGCCATTTGGCACTGGTGTTCTTCCCTGGGAAAGACCACCTTCCCCTCTCCCAGCTTTCCTTGGTTGCCTTCTGGGTTTTTCTCCGTTCACTTCGGCATGTCCATTGGTGTCATCCTTGTTCAGCTCCTGTTTTGGCGGTCGTGTTGGTGAGACTCATGGGTGTAGCTTCTGGTGTCACTAGGAGACACAATCTCACAGCAAACTCCCTGGTCCTCTGGCTCTTACAGTCTTTCTGCCCCCTCTCTGACAATGTTGCCTGAGCCTTGGATGTGGAAATATCTTGTAGATGTATCCACTGGGCTTGAGCTCCACAACTCTGCATTGATTGGTTATGGTTTCCTGTAATGGTCTCCATCTGTTGCAAAGAGAAGTTTCCTTGATGAGGGGTGAGGACTGCACTTACCTGTGGGTATAAGGACAAATGCTCATAGATTGTTGTTCGGGGTTATGCTAGTTTAATGAATTAGTGGTTGTAGATTCTCCTCCAATGGCCACGACTTCAACTAGCCCTGGGTCGTTGGCTAGGTTTCCAGCACCAAGCATCGTTTCCCTCTTGTCAAGAAGATCTTAAGACTAATTAGAGAGTTGTTGGTTACCATCAGGGCATGTATACCACTAACTGTGCCCTTAGGGTTATTGTACCATACTGGTTGCTGATGTGGTTCATAGACATCATAGCTGATTGGCTGGTTGCCTCACTCCTTTGGGAGCTTGTGTGGTGCCTTCTGGTACCATAGAAGCTGGTCCTCAGGGCCTTCCTCCCATTCTTAATGTTTCTGTATTAGCTTCATCTTTTTTTTAATTACACACCTGATATTGCTAGATTTTTTTAATTGTCTCTGAAGATTTTTTTTCTCTACCCAGGTAATTTTCCATGTTTCTGAGATAAAAATGACATTGAGTAAAAGTGAGGATTTTTTAAAAGCAAAACTCAGTGAGTGAAGCTATGTGCTACCAAGCCTGCTGACCCAAGTTCAATCCCTAGGTCCTACGTAGTGGAAGGAGTGAGCTGACTCCCATAAGTTGTTTTCTGACCTCTGCCCTTGCATGTTGGCATGTGCACACACACAATGATAATAGTAATGATGATGATGATGATGATGATGATGATACACCTCTACTCTGCACTTAATGGTAAGACCCTATTACCGAAGGCACCGCACACATGGATCCCATCATGTGGTGAAATCAAATTGGTGCTGAACAAAAGCTCTCTCTCACCTGGCCAGCTTTTGTAGGAGGAGGAGGTGCTACATAGGCTGCTGAGGGGGAAGTCACCAGCCGTCTTACGCGGCGGTGAACCCTGTGAACTGCAATGGTGGCCAGCAGGACAACAAATGTCCACGGCTGTGACGGTAGCATGAGTGTTGCAGGGAAAACCAAGCACTCTCTGATTGGATCTAAGGCCCACTCCACAAGAGAAACACATGCGTGTACTCTAAATCTAGCCAGGAATCCATGGCTGGGAAGGTCAAAGGCCCCAGGGGTGAGCCACCTGCGATTATTCTGTTAAACTGAGTGTCCTACTTTACTTTTCATTGCTGAACTAAAATAACCAAAACCAACCTGGAGGAGGGAAGAATATGTGTGGCTTACACTTCCATGTCACAGACCATCACTGAGGGAAGAGCCGCCCCTAAATGAAGCAGAGACCACAGAGGAATGCTGCTTATAGACTTGCCTCCCCCTGGCTTGCCCAGTCACCTTAGTTATTCAGCTCTGACCCACCTGCCTATGGATGTCAGTCACAGTGGCCTGGGCTGCTACATCATTAGCAATTAATAGAATTAAGCAATTGAGAAAATGCTCCCACAGACTTGCCAAGAGCTAGTCCAATGCCAGCAATTCCTCATCTGAGGTTCCTTCTCCCATGTGATTCTAGTTTCTATCAAGTTAACAGAAGCTAACTAGCATGTGGACACTGTGTCAATCTGCCCTCTAAATTCATCTCTCTCTAACTATAGATTAGTAAAGCTCTCGGACCCCACTAAAGAAGTTTCTTTGTGCAGTGGACAAGGGTTATTACAGAAACTCATAACCCATCAAAGTGAAAAGAAGTATTAGTGGAGTGCTAAGACACAAATGGAACATCCATCTCACCCCCACACACAAGGTTCAGGGACCATTGTGGAAGAGGGAGCAGAAAGATTGCAAGAGACAGAGATCCGAGAGCAGTGAGCAAAGCAATGTCTTCTGGGCATGACTGGACTATTGCATTCATGAATTCACTGTAGCTGTGGTTCCCATACAAGATCAAAGCAGCCAACACTCCAGCACAGAGTAGGAAGGGGCTCCTAAGCTCCACCCCTAACTGAAGAGCTGTGGACATCTGATGGCCACTGGGGAGAGGGAGATCTTTCCCTGGTAAGCCAACGACACTCCAGTGGATGGTCCCATGACTGGGAAGTATGAATTGGATGGATAACTATTTTTTAAAAGAAGAGGAGGTAAGAGGAGAAAGAGTAGTCAGGAGAATCTCAAGAAGACTGTAAGCCAACTATCCTGGGCATACCTAGCCATAAGAGACTATGACTAAAACAAGAATATTGTGGGAATTCATTCTGCCAATGGCTTTGGGTTACAAGCCCTAGGGCATGGCCTTTTGTCTGCATATGTGACCCCTTAAGAGTGGAGGGGGAAGAGTCGTGTACTCTCCCTTGGGTGGTCAAAGACGGTTGGTTCCCTTCACCCCTGGGCAGAACAGAGGGCAACGATGGCTGTTACTTTGTTCTGTATCTGTGAGTGTATTATCCCCATTTTTTATCTTAATAAATTCTTGATATCCTTTAACAAACTCTTGTGGGTTCACATAACAAGTGGAGCCTAACATGGGGCATGAACCCACACCCCTGAGATTAAGAGTCTCATGCTCTACCAACTGAGCTAGCTGGGCAGAAAATGAGGACCAGCACCCGAGGTTGTCCTCCACACATACTGTGAAATGTACAAGCCTGCACTCACACATAGAAGTATGCATACACATATGCACATATCACATGCAAATAAAAAGGAATTTTAAAGATCCTCTACCTAGAGAAAACTATGTCATTTCTTTGTAGTGGGTAGCCATTCCAACTTTGATCTGGAAGTTCCAACCCCTACTGAGGCTTCGGTAACTGTCACCCCTACAAAGCGGGGCCAAGAGAGAACCCTGAAGACCCGAGATCCAGAGGCGCTGCTTCTCTTGTTTCCTGGACCCTGGACGCTAGAGGTAGACTGAGCAGAGTTCTCCAGAGAACACTGCCGGACTGCGCTGCGTCTTTCCCAGAACCCGCTACCTACCTATCCCTTCATTTGTAAGTTACGCCACTAAATAAATCTCCCTTTTAACTATGTGGAGTGGCCTTAATAATTTCACCAATATTTCTTCTCACATTTCCCCAGTCAAAGCAGGCCCAGCTCAGGTGGGATAGAGGAATGTGACCATGCAGTGCAGTAGGAGGAGAAGGAAGCCCTGAATACTGATGACATCACCACAGACACTCTGCCTCACCCCAACCTGGGCTTTGATCCGTTATTACCTCCGCCCATGACATTCTGACAACCTTATTGAAATGGCTTCTTCCCATCCAGAGGTTTCCCCTGGCATTCCTCTAAAGAATCCTTAGACATCACATCTGGATAAAATGTCCTTCCCATGTGCCCTGGTTAATCTGGCTAACTGATGACTTAGTCACATTAGGTTTGCAGTTTGGTTTTTGACCTGACTCTTTCCTAGCCAATGGCAACCCATTTGTGAAGTTCAGCCTGACTCTCATTTTTTGTAATAAGGTTTTATCAGAGTGTCCAATTATTTCCATAGTCTGTGACACCTTTTGTGCTACAGCAGAGTAATTGTCACAGAACCTATCTGGACTCCAGAGGGTGATCCTTTAAGACACCATTTATTTGGGCTAAGGAGATGGCTCCACCTAAAACGCACTTGCCGCACAAGCATGAGGGCCTGAGTTTGATCCTTAGAATTGACATTAAAAAAAAAAAAAAAAAGCCAGGCATGGTGGTGCATGGCTGTAATCCCAGTGCCCGGGAGGCAGGGATAGAAATACCCGTGGGGTTTGCTGGCCAGTCAGACTAGTCTATTTGATGAGCTACAGCCACTAAGAGACAAGTCTTTAAAAAGAAAAAAAAAAGTGGACCGTGGTGCCTAAGAAAACCAAGGTTAACCTCTAGCCTCCATATACATACACACATATGTAGATGTAACCAACCGTCTTATAAATAAGAAACACAGAACCAATGCAAAGAAGAAAGCCAAGAGGTCAGAGGCTAAGAGCCAAAACCTTACCCTTCCTCCTGCAGTGGTCCTACCTCTCCGAAGGAGCCGGTACTTCCTGTGTTAAAGTCTTTATATAGTCTCTGTTCTGCCTTCTCATTGGTTGTAAACCCAACCACAGGACTGCCTCATTACGGCCTGTCTGTATAGACCTCCAGGTGTTCTATGGTTGGTATTGAGATTAAAGGCATGTGTATCCAATGCTGGCTGTATCCCTGAACACACAGAGACTTACCTAGCTCTGTCTACCAAGTGCTGTGATCACAAGCGTACACCACCACTGCCCTGCTTTCCTATGGCTTGCTAATAGCTCTGAACCCCAGGCAACTTTATTTATTATACAAATAACATTTTGGTACAAAAGAAAATATCACCATACACATACATGCACAAACATGAACGTTCATGTTCTCTCACACAAATGCAAACTAAAAGGGATGCTGTGCCTGAGATACACCACAAACTCCTGAGAGCAAGAGTTTTATTCCTAATATGCTGTGTGTCCCAGCACCTCACAGAGCTCATATGCCTGCCCTAGCTTGCTTTCTACCGCTGTGATAAAATATTCTGACAAGAGCAATGTGTGGAGGAAAGGGTTTGTTTGGCTTATGTATCCTGGTCAGTCATCACTGAGGCAGCCAGGACAGGAACTGAAGGGGAGACCATGAGGGAACACTGCTTACTGCCTTGCACTCCAAGGTCTCATTCATCTACCTTTCTTTCTTTCTTTCTTCCTTTTTCTTTCTTTCTTTCTTTCTTTC
>CABHPQ010159611.1:13431-41247 GCA_902168405.1 Peromyscus aztecus
TTTCTCTCTCTCTCTCTCTCTCTCTCTCTCTCTCTTCCTCCCTCCCTCCCTCCTTTCTTTCTTTCCTTCTTTCTTTCTTTCTTTCTTTCTTTCTTTCTTTCTTTCTTTCTTTCTTTCTTCTTTCTTTCTTTTTTGTTTTTTGTTTTCTCATCTACCTTTCTTATACCTCCCAGAACCACCTTCCCAGGGGCAACACCACCCACAGCAGGCTGGCCCCTCCCTCATCAGTCATCAATGACTCGCCTACAAGCCAATAGGATGGAGGTGTTCCCTCAGCTGAAGTTTCCTTTTTCCAGATGACTAGCTCAAGTCAACTTGACGAAAACGTAACCAACGCAGTGAGGTAATCAGCAAATACACACTGAAAAACTGAAGAGAAAGCACAAGAGTGTTCATCCTATCTGAATGGCCAAGAAAAACGGACAGAGAATCAGGGAGCAGGCAGGCGCAGAATGCCACATGTCACCAAAACAAACTCCTTCAGGTTCTCTCTCTGCTCCAAGGATTTCCTCCTCCTCCTCCTCCTCCCCTTTCTCTGAGTAAACACTAAAAATAAACATTGATTCTCTAAGTGTCCAGGCAACTAGAATTTCCACACCTAGTTAGAAGGAATTAAGTAACTGTGACACTTACGAAGTGTTTAAAAATTACAAAATTACTAAATCCACATCAATTTGCTCTGAAGAATGTATCATTCTCTTTGATCAATAAATCTGACTGAAATGAGGCATGGATGCGTTCACACGGTATTGTACAGTCTTCACAAGTTCCTAAACCAGTGTGGACTGCCTGCACGCCGGGTGTCTGGAAAGTGCCTTCAGTTCTCTCACTCAGAACATCCCCAAGTCCCTGCACCTGGGCCCCAGTGAATTTAAAACATGGGGAAAGACTCAAAAGACAGGGCAGCCTGGGAAGCGCAGCATCCCGGCTTGTTTATAACAGCAATTTCAGCTCGCACAGATCCACAATTTATTTGCAAACAGATTAATTAATGTTACAGCAGCTGTTTGCAGCCAGTCTGTGATCTCACGGAGCACAGATGACACTTCCCCGTCTTCTATTCCATAGGGGCAATTCCAGCAATGCTCAGATTAGGTCTGTGCTGCCGCGGCCCGCACGATAATATAAGTTGAGTCCTGAAGCCGCCAGGCTGGCTTCCCAGGATCCCCAGGCCACCAGGTCTCTAGTGATTTCCCCCTTGCCCCACTTTCTGAGCTTCCTTCAAATTATGGCCCCAAAATGCCAGTTTACAAAACAGATTGTGAAAAGAAAACCAGGCATTGTTTTGTTTTGTTTTTATTATTATTATTATTATTATTTAAAACAAAACGGTTATTTCCTTGTGCTTTCAGGTCCCTCTGGATTGGTGTTCAGCAGCGTGAACCACTGGGTGTAATAAAAGAAAACGCTTGAATATTTTTCAGTAACCTGACAATATAAACAAATGGCTGACTAACCGCATAAGGTGGCGGATGGCTCCAGACTACGCAACTGCAGCTCTTCTGACGGTTTCTCTTCCAGAAGGAAAAAGAAACAGAAGACAAGACAAAATCCCCAAAGCCTCACTAGGCTAAATTTCCTTCCTCTCCTTTGAACAGACTACACGGATTTTGTTGACTAATTGGGATCAATCCCAGTTGTAAATCGCCTAGCTATCCTACAGCTTTAATTAAGCTACCAGAGGGAACTGTTTATCAATTAACACTTGTTACAAATTATTAGTAATTATATGGACTTTGTATGTATACTACAGCCTGCAAGACCAAAACTGCCTTCCCCAGTTGTTAGGGAAGCAAACTGAATAGTTAAAGGGCTATTTGGATAAAGGTACCAGCCTGGACAGTAATTACAAAATCCTTCCATTGGCCGGAAGACCTGAGGAGTGCTCCAGCGCTAGGGGACAGCCACCGAGCAAGTGCCAGGAGCGATGAGCACCTCTTCTTTTGCAGTACTTGGTGTTGACTGGCAGGCAGTCTAATGTGGACTCTGGGTCTGTATTTACTTTTTGAGTAACAAGCATAATGGATATGGGAATTCTATGTAAAAGTTGGTAATGTATTCAAGCATTAAAGCTACCTCTCTCGGTATGCACTTGGTTCTGTGATAATTTTAATTGGCTTAATTGAGATGCACAAACCTGATTAATGTTTAATTCCTTTATATTAAAAAAAAGAGTCAAGTAGTTCGACATTTCTTCAATTATGTTAGATCTTTCTAGACTTCAAAGGAATGTTACATTAGACAGCCAGATACAGGGCGAACTGATTAAAGAATAAAGATTGCTCATTATAATCTAAGAGTACAAAATTGGTTTGTGTAGCCTTTGAAAGTCAAAATTATGAGCTAAAACTTGAGCTACAGTAATTAACCCAATTTATAGTCATTTTTGCTTATCTGTTTGCTTATGATTAGTAATTTAAAATGATCCATGGGATTGATTTACACATCTAAAGCCCATTCTGGGACCCAAAATGTTTTGTCCATGATTCTTACAGCTCTGGAGGAATGCAGTTAATGGTATTAGTAAATACCAAAACACGAGTATAGAAAAGACTTCATTGTGAATTGCATGACTCCAGATGCATAAATACGAAAATGTTTGCATGTAACCCACCTGCAAAACATCTCACTCGCATATCCTGTGGCTCTCTAGAAAATTAAAAAGTAATTGCAGGTGAAAACTGTAAGACAGAGGGGCATTTCACTGTGTGCAACCCTGACAGGGGAGTTATCCCTCACAAACTCATGTTTTCCCGTTCACTTCAGAGAGCAGGATCAGAGGGAGTCAGAAGATACTCAAGATCTATCTACCAATAGTAAGGATTCAGGACTGAGAAGAGGGCTCAGGCAGCACAATGCTTGCCTTGTAAGCATGAAGACCTGGACTCAAGCTCTAGAACACACACACACACAGTCCCAGTGCGGAGGAGGTAGAGACAGGTGGAGCTGGGGCACACCGACAAGCCTAGCCTACTTGAAGAATGTCAGGTCTGTGAGAGAGCCTGTCTCAAAACACAAGGCGGACAATGCCTGGAGAATAGTACCCACTGTTGTCCTCTGGCTCCCATGTTCACACACATGTGTGCATACACACACACAAAAAATAACTCAGTATTCAGAATGATAATACATTTGCTTAATTTTAGAGAGCTTATTTTTACTTGTATGGGGGTGGCTGGGTGGATGGGTACGCGTACATTAGTGTGAGTGCCCACAGAGGCCAGAGGCATCGGGTCCTCCCAGAGGTGGAGTTATACAGGGAGTTGTGAGCCACCTAATGTGGGTGTTGGGACCCGAATTCAGGTCCTCTGCAGGAGCAGTGTGCACTCTTATCCACCAAGCCATCTTCCCGGCCTCTATTTGCTAAATTTTAAGTGTTTCCAAGATTTCGATGATGCAGAAATATCAAGCCATGTATTTGATGAGAAACAACAGGAAGTTTAGAACTAGGTGGAAGGGGGCGGAGCAAACCCACCGGGTTTCTATCCTAAAGCATCCACAGGCTCGGTTCAGATCTCGGGTCTGCCACCTGCACAGCCACGCGGCAGTGTTAGCGTCCACGTCAGGAAGTGGTCGGGTGCCTTCCCTCAGTGTTGCTTTCACACAGGAATTTGATCTAGAAGTTCCCTAGAAAGGGAGTTCCACAGACAGACAACTTAAGGAAACTACACTGTTTTCTTTTCAAAGAATCATTATAGCCACTCAAGTATTAAACATTCCACGAATTTTATTAAAGAATCTTTTTTGTCAAATACCAACTAATATCGTACAATAGCTTTAGGCTGCAGTAGTGGAATAATTTGAGTTGAAATGAGACATCTGCACTTATTACCCCCAGAGCTGTGTTGATTACATCTATCCACATGAACTTTTCCCTTCTCACCTCACCAACGGGGAGGAACAAGACCACATGCCCGGCGTTGGCAGGGCCTTACTGCCATATTCTTCTTTAAAGGGCGTGTAGGAGCAAGACGCCAATGGCTTTGCTCTTGTTTCTGACCCACTTGCATTGCCGCATGCTTGGTTTTCTATGTAGCACATGCACTAGAATCTTCTACTTTAAAAGAGATGGGAGGGGGGCCACGAGATGGCTCAGCACATGAAGGCACCTGCCACAAGCCTTACAACCTGGGTGTATGCCCAGGGACCCACACAGTGAAGAACACAGACTCCTGAAAGTTGTCCTCTGACCTACACACACACACACACACACACACACACACACACACGCACACACACACACATACACATACACATACACACACACATACACAAACACATACACACACACACAAATACATACATACATACATACATACATACACACATAAATACATAAATCATCTTTAAAAGAGATGGAAGAAATGCATTCCAGAACCAAAGGGGAAATCAGCCATCTTAAACCTCAAAGTATGAATCCTAGGCGTTGTTTTAAGATACCAACCAAACAGAGGAAAAATTATCTTCCCATTGCCCTGTGGGATAAACAAGGAAAGTTGGGTTCCCATGAACAGAGAGGGAAATTACATAGAGATGTGTGTGTGTCATGAGCTCTAACTGCATCCACTGAGAAGGACTAGAAATATGGACATCTCAGTATTAATTAGCACAGCTACCACCCATATCTTGGTTCCTAAATACCATTCCTAGACAAGTGTGGTGGCGCACACCTTTAATCCCAGCAGTCAGGAGGCAGAGTCAATTGGATCTCTGTGATTTTGAGGTCACCCTGGGCCACATAGTGAGTCCTTGTCTCAAAAAAAAAAGTGCTCTCTGTTTTAATTAGGGTTTCTATCACTGTGATAAACACCATGAGCAAAAGCAACTTGGGGAAGAAAGGGTTTATTTCACTTTACACTTCCAGGTAACAGTCCATCACTGGGAGAAGTTTTGGCAGGAACTCAAAGCAGGAATCTAGAGGCAGGAGCTGAAGCAGCGGACGTGGAGCTGCTTACTGGTTTGCTCCACATGGCTTACTCATAGGATCCAGAACCACCTTCCTAAGGCTATCATAGCCCACAGTAGGCTGGACCCTTCCATGTTACTCATTAATCAAGAAAATGTCCCATAGGCCTGCCCGCAAGCCAATCTGGTGAGGACATTTTCTCAGCTGAGGTTTCCTCTTCCCAAATGAACCTAGCTTGTGTCAAGTTGACATAAAATTAGCCAACATGCTCACCAAAGGAAATTAGGGATGCAAGATAAAGGACTGGTCTCAGAGCTGGGGTAGGATTTGCACCAGATAAGCCTAAAGCCTAGAACATCTTGCTCTACCACAAAGTAAGGAAGTATTCAAGGATGGATGGGAATAAAAGCCAACTTCAAAAGACCCTCCACTATATAAATGTTAGTTGAGTCTGGAACAAGTCATTGTAGCTTAATAACAAATTATAACATATATGAGTAAGACTTTGTGAGCCCATGCAGATAGGAAAGAAAGGTAGGAAGGAAGGATAAACGGAAGGAAGGAAAGAAGGGTGGAGGGAGGGTGAGGGAGGAAAGCTAGCTTTCCCTGCAGTAGAATGCCCACTGGTAAGGACAGAAGGGAGGGTGCAACTCAGAATAATCACTTGACATTCACCATAGTAATAACCGCTCCAGACGAAGTCATTACACAATACAGAAATTAGTAGGTGTGCCTGATAAATAAGGCATCTGTACAGTCTCAAAGTATCTCTCTACAAAATAGGTATTCATCACCAAAGGTAAACTTCCAGTAGAGAAATTTGCACAGACCACAGTGGCCAAGGATCAAAGTCAGATGACTGTTGATGAGACATTTTTACAGCAGCCTTCTCCTGATGTGAGTCCTTGGCATCACCTCCATAGTCTGAATGTCATCACGAGGAAATAAGAAATATAAACTGAGGGACACTGCAAAAGTGACTGGCCAGAAGTTCTCAAAGATGTGGAGATCATCACAAAGAAAACGAAGGGACCAGCTGGGCAGAGGTGGTGCACACCTTTAATCCCAGCACTCGGAGGCAGAGGCAGGCAGATCTCTGTGAGATTGAGGCAAGCCTGGTCTACAGAGTGAGTTCCAGGATAGCCAGGGCTACACAGAGAAACCACAAAGAAAGAGAGAAAATGAGGAACCACCAAGATTAAAGAAGGCTGAGAAGACAGGACAGGTAAATGTCAGACTAACCCAAAGAAATCCTATACTGGATTTTTAATATAATTTTTATTTATTCTTGGAAAATCTCATACATGCATACAATGTCTTTCAATTCTATTCCCCCCCCCATGTCTGCCCCCTGTTTCTCCCAGCCACACTCCTCATGTCTCCCTCCCAACTTCACGCCCTCTTTTCTTCCTAACTATAACCACTGAGTCCAGTTAATGCTGTCTATACACTCAGGGCACAGTGTTATTCACTGGATCATGGCCACCCTACCAGGGACTGAACCCCTAAACAAAACTGACTCTCTTTCGCCTAGAAGACATCAACTCAAACCAGAATTTTCTTTCTTCTTTTGCCCTGAAGAACATTAAGGTAAACTAGCAAAACGGATTAGATAACAACTCTGTATCTACAATTAGCCTCTTGATTTAGATAATTATACTGTAATTATGTAAGAAAGAAGGTCACTGTCGAAGAGATGTATGCCTGGGACTAGAGAGATGGCTCGGTAGCTAAGAGTGCTTGATGATTTTGCAAAGAACCTGAGTTGGGGTCAGTGGCTCACAGGAGGGATCTGTCTCCCTCTTCTGGCTTCCAAGGGAACTGCATGTGTGTATACACACACACACACACACGCACGCACGCACGCACGCACGCACGCACACACATACATGCAGCACAAAAATAAAATAAATCAAATATGTACACACATACCTACATTGAGGAATAAAGTTACATACCTATGACTATTCTTAAGGACTCAGAAAAGGCATTTTTATATGTGCATGTTTGTATACATATATTTAGAGGGAGATCATAACCCATATATGGTAATATGTATATATATATATGTATGTATGTGTGTGTGTGTGTGTAATATATATAACACATTAGGATAATCTAGATGAAAAATCTTTAAAAATGTATAATTTTCAATTTTTAATATCTGAAATTGTTTCAAAATTTAGAATAAAATAAGGGGAAATTCTTTTTAATCTCTGAAATTACTTCAAAATTTAAAATAAAATAAAAGGGAATTCCTGGGAAGAAGCCCTGAGACGGGTGTACTTAGCTAGTTTTCCACAGGACTTCACAGTCAGATTCCCAGGGACCTGTCACCTTCAACTCACTCAAAGACAGTCTCAGCGGCCTGAGCACTAAAGTCAATTATTCTTTCCTTGGAAACATGAGGGTCTGAGTTTCATCCCCAGAACTCATGCAAAACGTCAAGCATGGTGGTGTGTTCTCATAATTCCAGTGCTGGGGCAAAAACAGGCAGCTCCTGAGGCTCACTGGCTAATCAGCCTCACTTGCTTGGCCAAGTTCCACTTGAACTTGCACACACATATACACAAATGCACACACACACACACACACACACACACAGTGGGGCCCTGAGAGGATAGAATAGGCAGGATGTGAGAAGGATCTTGGCAGAGAGATTAGCAGGTAAGAGACCTCATAGATAAGATCAATGACATATGGAAGAGTCCTTTGAATCTGTCTTTAGAAATCTTGCATGTATCCTGAAGGCAACAGGGAGGGTGTGAACAGTTTTGGCAGGAGAGTACTATAGTTACTCATATACAGCTACTCACGTATTTAAACAAATTGTGACTGAGCATCCCTGACCACGTGCCAAAAGACCATTCTAAATGCTGGAAAAATGGCAGCCAGAATGATCCTGTGTACTTCTTAGCATCATCGCGTATGAGAATCAAATGAAAACTGGACAGAGAGATGAGAGTGAGCAAGGAAACTATTAGGTGGGCAGTGCTGAAATCCTGGCAAGGACCAACAGTAGTGTGGGCCAGGGTGGTGGCCTTGAAGATGGAGAAACTGAACAGACTTGGTGTGTGTGTAACGGGGTTGGGGTGGGGGGGACTGGGTGGTACAAACATTTAGCACGATTCATGCTTCACCTTTGGGTAGCATGGGTGAGCACAGGCTCTGGAAAGCATCTGGGGACACTTCAGATGGCTGCTCAGACATGGAGTGATTCATCTAGTCCTGTGGTAGGCTTGCCTGTATTCTCCTGCACAAACCACTATCAAAAGTACAGGAATCTCAGTAAATCTACCATTTAAAAGATGCGACTTAAATTCAAACAAAACAAAACAACAAAAGGTGCAGGAATCCCAAATGTCAGTTGAACAAGGGTAGGCATGCCAAAGTGGGTGAGGGGAGAGCCCAGGAGGGCTCAACCCTACAACCCTACACAAGGAACTCCAGACAACTGAGGAAAGCTGAGGGCAGGAGAGGTGGTCTTCCCCAGGTTAGAGCACACCAACTGGTTGTCTTGTGCCGAACATTCAGCCCTGAAAACATACATTATACAGACTAAGCAGGTTATACTTAGGGCTATATATGTACAAACGCGTATGCAAGCAATAACGATAAAAAAAAAAAAAGAGGTCATGAATTTGAAGGAGAGAGGCAAGAGATCTATGGGAGGATAAGGAGGGAGGAGAGAGAAGATAGAAATGTTCTAATTAAATTATAATCTCAAAAATAAAATGCCAGCAGGGAAGAAAGTACAGGAAATCACAAAGATCACCCCACTGTGTAATCAGCCTCCATCCCTGCACAAAAGTAAACACGACTGGGAAGGTGCCTGCTCAGGAGAGCCTTCTTCTAAGTCACCAGAAACGGGGTTGGCAGCTGCTGGTGACAGCTTACTTCGTTACACCCCAGTGATGCAGGCTGCTCCCTCAGGATGATTTAGCCTGCCGCAGACAAAATGCTTATTGCTCCTTTACTCATGTAGAACACAAACGCAAGCCCAATACCCGGGCTTCTAAGCTAACCTAACAGCCCAGCGGCTTTCTGTGGAGGACAGAGTTCAACAGGCATGCCTTCTCAGAGCAACTTCCCACCACACCACACTCCAGGCGTGAGGTCTGTGGATCCATGTTGTGACGCGTGGAATTTGAGAAGCCAGGGGAACACTTGGCATACATCCTGTGCTTCCTCAGCCAGGACTGAGCAGCCAGTGCAGATGCTACCTGGAGACATCGTGAACCTCTTACATAACACATGGCTGCCTAAGGCCTGGATGCTGCCCCAACTGCGGAGAAGGGGGTGTTAAGGTGGCATGTGGTCCTCCAGAATTTTCACTCACTGGACCATCCCCAACCCCCGCGACTGAGCACCTAGGGAGGGTGGACCAGGACTCTGTATTATTTAAAAACTCTGAGTGGGATACAATGTGCAGCTCGATGTGTCAGGATTTTAGGGGATGACTGGAGTGGGAGCCAACAAAGCAAACAAACAGGACTTTCGTAATGTGCCGAGGAAAACCCCTAGGGCTGCTTGTGGAGACCACAGAGGGCTTCCTGGAGAAGAGAAAGCATAAGCCAATCCCTGGAATTAGTCAGCAGTGAAGGCAGCCGACGAGACGGTGAAGGCGAGCCGAAGATGTCTGTTAAGCTTGGGTTGAACAGCACTTCCTTCCTTTTCCCGATAAAAGAAACTTGGAAATAATGCATGACTAAATAATAACAAACTCCGCTTTTTAATGCTGTAAGGCTAAGTTTCCAGGTGGATAGAGAGGCTCCTGGAGCTCAGGAGATTGATTTTGCATGCAGCCATGGGTTTAGATGTCATTATCATGTAGATAATACTTGAAAACATTATATAGAGTAAAAAGAAGACTCTGCTGCAGGTGGAAAAAGGAGGCCACCAAAGCCTCTGGATCTTATCCCTTCCTGCTTTCACCTAGACCTTAATCTCTCAGATACCCAACCCTCGCGGCCTTGCTTCTTCAATCCTACTTAGTCTTCCCCGTAGGCATTAAAGTATGTGTGTATCCATCATAAAAACATAATCATGTCTTGTGACAGCCCCACAACTCTCCAGCAACCTGTCCCTCTGTCCCTCCTCGCTCTGCACAGCTGAGCCTTGTAAAACAGAAATGTAGAGTCGGACCCTGGCTTCCTTCCTTGGCCGCTCCTCAGCCGGCTCCCGGTCTCCACTGACGCGCTCTCATCAAGGTGATCCGTGGCCTTGCTCGTTGCTCTTTACCTTCCCTGACTTCTCTGGGTTTGAGAGACTGGAATGGGCAGCTGTCCGTCTCTCCTGAAGTGCGTTCTTCCCTTGCCTTCCTCGACTTCGCTTTTTTCTCTGGTACCCCACTCTCTGACTGCTCCTCTCGGCCCCTTTGGCAGTCTCTTCTTCGTCTATTTGGGCTAAAGTAGTCATTCTTTAATTTTTTAGAACTTTATTATTGGTGCTTGGATGGGTACATATATGGTTGGGAGCACATGGCAAGCACGTGGAGATCAGAGGACAATACGCATGAGCCAGTTCTCACCTTCCACTGTGTGGGTTCCAGGCATTGCACAGTAAGAGCCTTTGCCCATGGAGTCATGTTCTTGGCCAGTATTTCTAATATTACTATGCCTCAAGATTGTTAGGAAGCCCAGTGTGATGGCTCATGCCTGCCTATAACCCAGCACTTGGAAGATGAGACGTTTAAGGTCAGCCTCAGTACACGTGGAGTTGAAGAGTTTAAAGCCATCAGAGGCTGCGTGATATCCCGTCTCTCAAAACAAGAGTTTTGAATATCCTTTCTTAGGTTGTTTTATTACAAATCTGTTATTTCTTCATCTTCCAAGCCTACTCAAGTTATTAACTTAGGACAGACAGAAACTCAGTGCTTCATTGGACAGATGAAGAAATGTGTGACAGTATCTCTCAGTGTCCTTTGGACTGATTGCAGGAAGTTAATGAAGTACCAATCTGATGATTTAGATTTCCTCTACACCAGCGGCTCTCAACCTTCCTGATGCTGTGACACTTTAATACAGTTCCTCATGCTGTGGTGACCACCAACCATGAAATGCTTGCCATTGCTACTTCGTAACTGTAATTTTGCTACTATTATGAATCACAATGTAAATATCTGTGTTTTTCGATGATCTTCGGTAACCTCTGTGAAAGTGTCATTTGACTCCCAAAGGAATCTCGACCCACAGGTTGAGAACCACTGTTCTACAAGGTCATGGGCATGGCCATCTGCTGAGCTTGTGGTAGAAGGTACAGAGCTCAATGTATTATTAGGAAGGAGTTCTAAAACAGTCCCTAAAGAAGACTGGAAGGAACATTAAGTGCAGAAATATAAAAGTATTACTAAGAAACGTCAGTTCCACTTCGGAATGGTGACTTTGAATTGTTGCCAATTTTCCTGTTGTTGTTTTTTTTTTCTAGCAGTCCAAATATAAACATAGAAAAGGCACAAGTGGCTTGGTCCAAAGTGGGGTTTTTCAAATAAACCTGAAAAAAGACGATAAACGGATAGAAAAATGGAGAATAACTACAAAACGTGCCCAGAACGTGGCCCATAGAGCCCTGTGTGAAGGGTCTAAGAGGGAAAGGGAAGGGAAGCTCAAGGAACCACGGATCTGCCGTAACTCAGCAAACTAGGAGAACCGGGGGTCATCAGGAAGGGGATCAGGGCAGTTTAGTCCCGTGCTGCAGTGCAGGTATGACAACGGCCACCAGGAGTCACGGTAGGAAACTGAACCCAGGCACAGTCCATGGAAATAAAAGTGAGTTCTATAATGGGTAGAACCCAATTAAAATGTCACTTCTGCAAATTTTTCATCCCCAGGAGAAGTAACGCAGCCCCCACGCCCCCATGCTTTTTCCCAAGAGCACTTCCATCATTACCCTCTTCTACTATATTCCAATTAGCCTGGCCTCTGTTATCTCACTCAAACGTGAGCAGTCGGGGGGGGGGGGGGGTGTCATATCCCATTCTCTACGCTGAAGCCGGCATGGACACTGAGCACACAACAGTAAGTGAATGAGGCCCCCGAGCCTTTTTTCCTTGTGACTCATAAGCTCTTCCTTGATCTCCTGGATGTCACCATTGTTACCTGTCCATAAAGAGTAGTGTGTATATTACCCTGTATCTATGCATAATTCTCTTCCAATGGGAAAAGATTTTTTTCTTCCTAATTTTTTCACTGTCTTTTTTTTTTTCTAAAGAAAGTATTTTCTAAAGTTTAGATATCAGAACACGGTCATTGCTTCTCCTGGCAGATAATATTCCTTTTGCTTTTCCCCCACACTTGTACCATGCCACGGGCCTGACTACTATAGAAGCTAAATCTTGAGATAGCTCCTTCCCTGATCATCATTTCATTCCATGAATGATTCATTAACTGTAGTCCCCATGGCAGGCAGTCCTGTAACAAGGCTCTGGGGACAAAACGACAAACAAGGCAGGGGCTCGGCAAGCGCTGGGTCAGTTGGGATGCACCGCAGCACCAGGTACTGAAGGCAGACTCAGGACTGCCATGAGTTGAGTTCGAGTCAGCCTGGGCTACCTGGTGAACTCCAGGCCAGTCAGAGCCACAAAGTGAGACCCTGTCTCAAATAAAAGTAAACAAACAAAATGCAAATGGACAGATACACTGTGGTGCTGAACCAGCTCCAGCTCCCAGGGGCTACAAGGCAGAGGCCTATTTCTCACCGGGGCCATGGGTGGCGAGCCTTCCTAGTACTCACAGCAGTTGCCCTCCATGTCACCCTTGCACAACCCCGCACTGACACAGCCCTCCGGCATTGCCAGGCGTGGGAACAGCCTGGGGGCTGAGTGCAGAGACTCCAACTCTGCTCACAAATCACCAGGCGTAGCACACCATATGACCACACCCACACTCAGCAGGGACTAAGCTACAGTCCTACCAGAGGCTCAAAGTGAGAGATCGATGGGGAACAATGCCCACATAGTGACAGTGGTGACTCAGAACCCCTCCTGAGGACCACTGCAGGGACTCCTAAGGTCGAGGGTAGTCAAGGAAAGCTTGTTGAAAGAAATGATATTTTATCTGGGACTCAAAACATGAAGAGAATCTGGTAAATTAATGAGATGCTTCAAGGAAGTCCATATGGGAAGGAACAGTTTATCTAAAGAAAGCAGGGAGCTTCCCCTCCTGCTTACTCACTCATGCTCCAGGGACTGTAGAACACACCCAAAGCATGTACAATCATTAGGAAATGAACAAAAATGAAACAAAACTAAAGAAAATAACAGCAGATAAAGAATCAAAGCTGTAAGGATCAGTGATCAGCTATGCACACCTACACACATAAATGTGAAGGTGTACATATACATACACAGAATTAGCTGGCCAGAGAGCCCAGGGTCTTTGGTTCAATCTCCAGCAACGCAAAATAAATAGGTGACAGATAGATGACAGACACAAAGATGATGAGCAGGTAGATAGATAGAAAAATATAAGTAATGAGATATATAAATGATGGATTAAACAATGATAGATGATAAATATATAGATAGATGATAGATAGATAGATAGATAGATAGATAGATAGATAGATAGTAGATAGATAGATGAGAGAGAGAGAGAGAGAGAGAGAGAGAGAGAGAGAGAGAGAGATTGTAGGCAGAAGTTTCTGTCTCACCAGCAACTCCCAAATACCTGGCAGCCACTTCCTAAATTACTACACAGAGGCTTATATTAATTATAAATGCTCAGCCAGTAGCTCAGGCTTATTTCTAATTAGCTCTTACATTTAAATTAACCTATAATTCTTATCTATGCTTAGCCATGTGACTTAATAGCTTTTCTCATATGACATTCTCATCTTGCTTCCTCAACATCTGGCTGGCAACTCCTGACTCCACCCTTCTTCTTCCCATCATCCTTAGTTTGGTCTTCCCACTTATGCTTCCTGCCTAGCTACTGACCAATCAGCATTTTATTGAACAATTCAAGTAGCAAATCTTTACAGCATTCAAGAGGATTATTCCACAGCATAGATAGATAGATAGATAGATGATAAACACATAGATTAATGATAAATGCATAGATGCATAGACAGATAAATAGACAGATTAATGATAGATACATAGATAATGATAGATACATAGACAATGATAGATACATAGATAATAATAGATAAATAATGATAGATGGACAAATAGATGATAGATAGATAGATAGATAGATAGATAGATAGATAGATAGATAGATAGATAGATAGGATGGAAAGATGGAGATAGGTATCACTGGAGCACCTGACCCCTCACTACTTAAGGAACAAGAATACCATAATGTGCTTGGGAATTATGAAGTCTCAGAATCAAACTCCTAGAGTCCATCTACAAGGACAGAGTTACTTCCCTAGGAACTGAGTCTAAGACAGAGAAGCAACAAGTTGATTCTGCATCCCAACCCATTTCTCCTAGTCCCCCAGCACTCTCTCTACCTCACTATTGAGCCTCCATCCTATGATAACTGTGGGCATCAAGCTGAGTGACTCTGTTGTCCAGCACACAGTAAGACCTCGGGTCCAGGCTCTCCTTGACCCACACTTAATTAAGCACTCTTCTTTAACTTCACAATAACAAACTGCCACAATTAGAACTATCATCCCTATTTTACAAATGAGAAAACTATGGACCACACTGTGATATCCCCGCAAAGAGAAACAGCTAGTAACAGTGAGTAGAGATCTCAAACTAGGACTCTCTCAACATAAACCCTACTTATGCCGTGCTTAGCTCAATTACAGCCAACTGAAGTTGAACTGCCAAGCTCATTTAGAATGAGGATGACACCACGCTGGACTGGAATTTTTCTTCATGCAAGTACATACATATTAAGCAAGTGCACACCACAACCATAAAGCCCAATCAACACTGTCTGTAGTGACAGTGACCCTCTGGCATCAACATCAAAGAGGCCCAGCTAAAGCCTTCCAGTTTAATTTTAAAAGTTTCTTTCTCATACTTTGATGACCCCCTCCACATGTTCTTAGCTGGCTGGAAGAAATGGAACCCGCGGAATCACGGGTCTCCTTCACATCTTGAACACACTTGTTAGTGCAAATTAGAACTTGTTAAAGATTCATTCTTAAAGCATCCTCAAGCTTTCTTCTCCAACAAAGGAAACATCAATTATAGGCTCACACATAAACTTTGCCCCTTTCTTGAATGCTTGCTGCCCTTTATAAATCTTAGATTTCTTCCCCTTGAGTATTCCTTCAAAGGAGAGATTTCGTTGCCTCCAGGGGTTGTTAAACTGATTGCAGTTCTGCCTATTTAGAGCTGTTCAGTGGGAATTAAGCCGGTTCAATGCTGTCAGACCCAGAATATAGCTGTCAAATAGCATTACAAGTGAAACATCCTTGATAAGAAATAATGACCAAATGTCAATCTGCTTTCCCTACCCTTAGTACAGACTTCTACCACACAAAAAGGCAACATTTTCTTTTTCTAGAAAGAAGACATTTCTGATATTTCCATCAGAATTCCAGCAGCGTTCTCAATGATTAAAAATACAGTTCTATGCCTGCCATCTGGGCTCCAAAAGTGACTGAAGCAGTTTTTCCTTTTAATAAAATGTTTGGAAATCCACTTCAAAACTAAAAAATTTTTATTAATGCAAGAAAATTCAGCACTGTCTTTAAACCACTTTTTAAAAATTGTACCCAGTGAAGTAGTATCCACTCAGCTAACACTTGTTGATCAGTCTCTGGCTTTGATGGTGTGGGAGACATTAAGGTACAAAAGTAGCTTCTGTTTTAAGGAGGTAGACACGATTCTTCAGGCTGCTGAAGGTGAATGAAAGATTCTCACAAAGATTCATTTTCAGCTGGGGTAGTGTAATCCTTCCCTCAGGAGGCTGAGGCAGGAGAATGGCAACTCGAGGCCAGCATGGGCTGTGTAGTGAGACTTTCTCTCGGAATAAAAAATAGATGTTTGCTTTGGCAGTGTTAACTCTCCCTCCGGCTTCTCTCTGTTCTCCTTTGATGTGGTGAACCATTCGTAGTCACATATAGGTCTGTGTCATAGTCAGGGTCACTGGTGTGATGATGAAACACCATGACTAAAGCAAGATGGGAAGGAAAGGGTCTGTTCGGCTCACACTTATGCTTCACTGTTCATCAGCAAAGGACTCAGGACAGGAACTCATGCAGGGCAGGAACCTGGAGGCAGGAGCTGATGCAGAGGCCATGGAGGGGTGCTGCTTGCTGGCTTGCTCACCACGGCTTGTTCAGTCTGCTTTCTTATAGAACCCAGGACCACCACCCAGGGATGGTCCTACCTGCAATGGGCTGGGCCCTCTCCCATCAATCACTGATTAAGAAAAACCCTACAGGCCTGCCTGCAGCCAGATCATATGGTGACTCAAGTTGACATAAAAGTAGCCAGCACAACTGACCCTTGTCAGCTTTACACACAAACACATCATTTTAATTTTCAAATCCTTTTTCATTTATCCCCAAGATGGTATGTTAATATTAATATCACGGTATAAAACATAAATAACTTTAAAGTCTCAGTCTTTACAAATTCAAACACATTAAATGTTCAATCTCTTCAAAATATGCAGTCTCTTTAAAAATCCAAAATCTCTTTTAAAAGTTCAAAGTCTTTCAGCTGTGGGCTCCTGTAAAAATTGGAATTAAGTTAAATATTTTCTTACTTCAAGAGGGAAGAAAATGTGCTTCAAGGGCACATTCAGAATCTGAACAAAGCATAACAGAACTCCAACAATGTAAATAACTAATGCCCAATATCTGGGATTCACCCACGACCAACCATCTGGGCTCCTCCAAAGGGCTTGGGTCACTTCTCAGGCTCTGTCCTCTGCAGCACACACAGTTTGTCTTCCAGGCTCAGGCTGACTCCACCACGCTGGTGTTCTTGGTGGTTGTCTCATGGTCCTGGCATCTCCAAAATGCTGGGTCCCTGCTGCAACTGGGCTGCTTTCACCAATAGCGTCTCTTGGTGGGCTCTCTTCAGGGTGCCAGGCCTCAACTTCTCTCCATGACCCCTTCATGTCTTCAAAACCACTACTACCTGGGTGACTTACACATCATCAAGTTCAGCAGCCAATATGAGGTCTGGAACACAGCTTCTCTGTGCTGACTCTGAGGAAACACTCCCAGAAAATTTCACCTCAGTGATGCTGGTCTCTTCTGAATCACTGCTAATTTCTCAGCCCCAGCCGACCAGCATCAATGTTCCAGTAAAGCAAAGGTTTTACTTCAGTGGTTCTGGTCTCTTGTTAATCACAGCTGATTCTTCAGTCCTGGCTAACTGGAACCACAGATTCTCAACTCAATACCAAATGACCCTGATAGAGTCATTTACGTGACTCAGACTTCCCTCTGGAACTTCACAAGCCAGGCCTGCACTGTGTGCACTGCTCTCAACATTCTTATCTCCCAAGAGCCTACAGAACAGCCCACTGAACTCTCAGCATTCAATGGCTTTTCTAGCCCAAAGTTCTGAAGTAAAACATGCTCAGGCCTGTCACAGGAATGCCCCACTACACAGGAACCAATTTGTCTTAGGGGGACTATTGCTGTGGTGAAACACCATGACCAAAAACAACTTCAGGAGAAAAATGGTTGTTTCACTCATAGTTCCATATAACAGTTCATCACCAAAAGCAGTGAGGACAGGAACTCAAACAGGGTAGGAACCCAGAGGCAGGAGGTGATGCAGAGGCTATGGAGGGGTACTGCTTACTGGCTTGCTCACATGGCTTGCTCAGCCTGATTTCTCATAGAACCCAGGACCACCAACCCAGGGATGACACCCCCCCACCCATCAATCACTAATTTAAAAAATGCCTACAGGCTTGCCCACAACCGATCTTACGGAGACGTATTCTCAACTGAGGTTCCCTTCTTTCAGCTAACTCTAGTTTGTGTGTCAAGTTGACATTAGACCAGGCAGCACAGTCTATGCCAATTTGCCCAAGCACATGAAAGGAGAGAGCTCCTCTTCTTTGCTCTTTATTATGGTACTCAGTAGAGGGTCAGTTATAAAAGTCACTCAAATATTATATACAAGGTGAAATGAATGAACAAATAAATATCGAGGAAGGTTGAGACTGAATTTTAAGAGATCCATTAGGAAACCATTACTGCTTCTCAAGAGTTCTTAGTGACCTAAAACAAGGAACTTATATTGTCATAAAATAAGACTTGATTAATGGTAGTGCACACAACACTCAAGGAACTAAGACAGGAGGATGGTAGGCTTGAGATGAGCCTGCCCTGCATTGTAAGACCTGTTGAAGGGAGAAGAGGAGGAAGAAAAGAGAAGGGAACAGGAAGGAGAGGAAGAGGAGGAGAAGGGGAGGAGGGGAGGACAGAACAGAAACCAAAGATGAAATTGTGTATTTAATGGGTTGTACAGAAAAGCAAAGTGCTTTACCGTAACTGAGAATTTTCTAATTTGACCAAAAGAGCTTTGGTTCCAAATAGAAAAAGAGCTAATTACAGATAAAATATTATTTCTAAATGTTGGGCATAGAAAATATGCAGATTATGCAAAGAAGATCACATGTGACCCCTTAAAGGGTGTTTACAGCATTTTCAAAGAATTTTTTAAGTATAGCTTACTGAATGCTTTAATCAGCTTAATTAATGACTCAGTATCACAGCGATGAATACTGATTTACTAATAAATTGCACCAAATCATTCCTTTTTCCTAAAAAGAAATTATTATGTCTGTACCTTAGTTGACAATCAGAACATTCTAGAGCTCAAAACAGGTTGGATTTTCCAGCGTTATCTGCTTCCTCTGAGCCCACTTTTACTGTGCTGTTCACCGCTCTAGACCCCCTCATGCTCTTAAAATCCCACTGAAAACGGCACCTTTGCCACCCAGTCTCTGACATGAGAATTCTGCCCACCATTCTGAGCTGTCCTACATACACAACCCGTCACCATCACAGCCAGTCAGGAAGGGGAGAAAGACCTTACTGCACTTGTCTAACAGGAGTAGCTTGGCTGATATGTCCCCAGATCTCTCTGTGAAGAACTTTTGATGTTTCTAAAAAACAACAAACTCATCACATTAAAGGAAAAGTTTCTGTTAGTGAAAACATCAACAGTAAGACAACTAAACTGCCTAAGGACAGTGAGGTCACCACAGAGATCCCCCTGTCCCTACTGACCACTTTGAAGAGGTCACTGTGAAGCAAAGGTTCAGGACAGCTGCATTAGCATCAGAGCTTTAATCTCCAGGTGTTGTGGAACAGAATATTTGTTTAACTGTGTAAAGATATATTGCATTTGTTTGTATTGCAGAATAATTGTTTAACTATGTAAGGATGTGTTGCTGTTTCATCTTGCCTGCTTAAGGTACCTGATTGGTCTAATAAAAAGCTAAACAGCCAATAGCTGGGTAGAGGAGGGATAGGCAGGGCTGGCAAACAAAGACAAAAGGAGAGCCAGCCAGCCAGGGGCCAGCCAGCCAGGGGCCAGACAAACACGGAAGAAGCAGGAAAGCCAGATGGACAGTATGTAGATGAGGTAAACAAGTCTAGGGGCAGCACATAGAATAATAGAAATAGATTAGTTTTTTTAAAGATTTATTTATTTATTATGTATACAGCATGTATGACAGCAGTCTAGAAGAGGGCACCAGATCTCATTACAGATGGCTGTGAGCCACCATGTGGCTGCTGGGAATTAAACTCAGGACCTCTGGAAGAGCAGTCAGTGCTTTTAACCTCTGAGCCATCTCCCCAGCCCAGAAATGGGTTAGTTTAAGTTAAAATTAAAAAAAAAAGAACTAGCTAGAAACAAGCCTAAGCTAAGGCCAAGCATTCATAATTAATAAAACGTCTCCTTGTCATGATTTTGTGGCTGGTGGTCTAAGAAAGCCTACTACATTTGGCACCCATACATTTCTACGTTGGGTCTAAGAAATCTGGGGGCGGGGGGGGGGGGGGGAGAATGACATAGCTTCCTAGTAGCCAGATGCTCATTGCAGACAGAGATGTGGCTCTGCCACACAGTGAACACTTGAGCAACCAGCACATTAAGTAGAAGCAACAAACTAAGTAAAAATGCCTGCCACAGTGCGGGCACCAACTTCCTAAAGCTGGGGCCGTTAATTGCAGCTCTTGGTTAAACACAGCTCCCAGTTAAACTTGACTCTCTGCCAGGCCCACAGGACATAAAGCTTGGCCCTCACAGACCCAAGCAGGATGGAGCCAGCCACCAGTGCAAAGCCACGAGAGTTTAAGGTTTGGCTCACAAGGTCAAAGGAAACTACAGATGCACAGTAAAGCAGGTTCAGACCGACAAACCTCTAAACAGGTTACAGTGCGTTTAAAAATGTGCATAGGCTTAAGAAAGAAGAGAAAATGGGTATAGACAGTCATAGGAAAAAGTAGTTTAAAAAGAATAAAGTCTTTAAAGTGAGAGTAAAGTAGTATAAAGGGAAAAAGCCACATAAAGATGGGAAGTATACAGGGAGTCTGGATCCTGTATGGTGTTGTGTTGACTTTGAATTTTTTGATTGCTGATGAGTGAACAACAGCTGCTGAGAGACCCTGGATTGTAAGAGGCACTGCTGAATTAAACCAGCCTAGATACTCTAGGGATGCCTTAACTTTAAAATGGAAGCCAGAAAATATATTGCATTGGAGGAGAGGTTATGCTTTTGTTTCCACGGGAAATGAAAGGTTGTGGATTCCTTCAAGGTTAATAGAGATCAGGTTTGATCAGGGGAGACCTCCTGAAAATCTTGGCTACAGACATAAAGAATTAAACCAGAATAACTACAAGACGGTGATGTATATACTGATTCCTCTGCATGGGAACAGTTCTGAGACCGGACAACAAATGTTACAACTAGTTTTCCCAGGACTCGACCACTGCCTCAATTTTCTCAGGGTCCCTTGGGGATGCTGTCTTCCCCCACCCCACCCCCACAGACAACAGGAAACTGTCTAGAGAACAGAATGCCCACATTCCCAAGAGGTTGGGTGCGTGATTTTTGATCATTTGGTGGGTTATGAATGTTTGTCATCATTTAGCAAGGGTATAGGAATATAGGAAAAAAAGACAACTATTAACCTCAAATATTTTACACTGGTATGGATTTTGATATATTGATACAAATTTAATGTTATTTTTGTTATACTGTATGTATGTTTCTACTCTTGTTTGGGGTTTTGTGCTTATGTAGCTCACTTAAAAATGTAATGTATAATTAAGAAATACAGGTTAGTAGTTAGTCATCTATAATAATAACACTTGTAGTCATATTAGGTATGTTTTCAAGGTTAAACAGATATATTTTATATAGACAGGTGATCTTCAAATGCTTCAAAGACCTACAGAATATGGCATTTAAGATGTTTAATAACCTAAGGCTTTTCATGACAGTGAGACATGTCTGCTCCTGGCAGCACCAATCTACTTCATAAAAGGATGATGGACATCAAAGAACTTCCATATGGAGTTTGCTTTCATTGTGGCAACGCTAGCCATTTGGGCAAGCAACTGTCCTTGCCTTAACTGCTGACAATATGTAGTCCAAAGTGGACATGCAGGACACAAGGGAAAGTGACTGCTGAACTTTGCCAAGACCAGACAGTCCTTCAAAATTCCTGCTTCACAGAGAAGCCTGCCAGACATTTTAGGTCTGTAGGCCAAAGATGTATACCTTAATGAGAGGAACTTTGGGTGACTGTCCAGGCAGCCAGATGTCTCTGTCATTTCTATAGTTTTAGAAGTGACTTCACTGCATTTCCAGTTTACTCAGGTAATATTATATGCTTCTGGGGTCTTTGATGGAGTTGAAGACTGGGTAGTTAAAGTTACAGTTTTTCTTTGTTATGATAAAAGATAAATTAGGTACAAAATTTTGGACTCACCAAGATATAATAAATAATGGAGTATTTTCTCTGAATTTACCAAATACAAGTGGATTGGCTGTTGTAAATGTAATTCTTACTTGATAATTGTTCTTATTGTATATAGTTTTACTATGTTGAAGTTAAAACCTTTCCTTTGTATTTAGACGAAAATGGGGAAATGTTGTGGAATAGAATATTTGTTTAACTATGTAAAGATGTGTTGCATTTGTTTATGCTGCATTTGCTTAGCTATGTAAAGATGTGTTGCTGTTTTACCTTGCCTGCCTAAGACACCTGATTGGTCTAATAAAAAGCTAAACAGCCAAAATAGCTAGGCAGAGGAGGGATAAGCAGGGCTAGTGGGCAGAAAGAAAAGGGGAGCCAGTCAGCCAGCCAGCAGGGGACCAGACAGACACAGAGGAAGCAGGAAAGCAGGGTGGACAGTATGCAGATGAGGTAAATAAGCCTTGGGGCAGCACATAGATTAATAGAAATGAGTTAATTTGTTTTTTTTAAAAAAAAAGGTAGCTAGAAACATGCCTAAGCAAAGGCCAAGCATTCATAATTAATAATAAGTTCCTGTGTCATGATTTGGGGCTGGCGGTCCAAGAAAGCCTGCCACATCCAGGCGGACTCACAATCTTTGTTCTCTTTATGCAAAACCTTACATTGAACAGGCAGTTGCTTCCAGTTCAGTGTGTTCTGTAACCTTCTTTGTTCCCTGTTCATCATGGCCTACATGTCCTTCCTTCTCAGAATTTCTGAACCTAACTGGGCCATGGAACTCCCTTGCAATCTGACAAAGCCTACACTACTCAAAACATCCTTAAGCACACAAAAGACGTGGAATTACAAAGTCAGTTTACTTGATTGTGAAATCATTGGACTTTTTCTATGTGTGATGTAGTGATGGACTATTTTGTTAAAGTCAAGTGAGAAGGTGCCCAGTACATCTAACAACTACCATAATTTCAAAGTTGTGAATGCCACATTCACAACTTACTGTGGAGTGAAAACACCTGATATGTTTATTAATAAAACCCACAGGTGCAATAAATGCTACTCTGTGGCTTACTACTCAATATTTACAATAAATTATCCCTCACCTGATTTTTTACAGGTCACATTTGATCTTTAACGCATCTTACTTTCAATTTAGTGTATGATGCAAACTGTAAATCCAGCTCTACTGGGTAGCAGTTGTCATGAACACTCTAGGCACTGTGTAAGCATATCCTTCCCATCCAACATGATGCCACCACACACCCACAGACCTGTGCATGCCTTTTCTTCAGTTTCCTTTTTCCCTTTTGTTCCAGGAAGCACATCACACGGTTTATTACAAAGTGCCTTTGAATATGTTCCTTCTTGTCATTGCTGTATTCCAAAAAAGGTAACCAACCGTTCATGATTGCTTGCTTTTTAACAATTTCTTGAGCTCTTGAGACAATCCAGTTGGGATTTGTTGTCAACTGAAACTGCATACAGTGTATAGACAAATAGAGGAGGACTTGGGTATTTTGTGTTGTTTTTATCTAAGTTGTTGTGTTACCAATAAAGACTTGGGAGTCAGATATTGGGGTGAAAACCGATAGATCAAAGAGGCAGCAGAGGAATGACCAGCTGAACTTTCCCTTTTTACCAGAGACCCAGCAAGCATGTCTCTCCACATGTCCCAGACCAAGAAAGACCATGAATCTCTAAGACCTTTCCAACTTCTTCATGTGTCTCTCTCTACCCACATTCCAGGGTCATCTGTACTCTCTATGACTAATTTTTGTCAGCTAGTCACTGGCTCTGCCCCCTGATCCAAGGTTAATTTTATTAACAGTCTCAGAATTTCACAGTGCAATCAAATATGCCACAACAATTTTGATAATATGCAATCCCACCCACCCAATCATTTGATTTATTCTGATTTTTTTTGTTCCATATTGTTTAATTCCTAGATCTATTTTCTTGCTCTTCTAAATAACATCATTTTAATCATTTCAGAGCTGGGTATTGTTGGCCTGTGTAAGTTGTGTGTCATATTTGTGAGCTCTAACGGACTGTAGAACCCTGATAGGATTTCTTTGTTAACAATTCCTCCATCTACAAACGGTGGCTGTTTTGTCTCTGCCCTCCCCACTCTACACCTCATTTCCTTTTGTTTGTGGTTGTGGTTGGTTGTTGTTTATTTTTCTCTTAATTACACTGGCTAGACGCACAGGACAATGTTGGATCACTATTAAAACAATCAACCTTATGGATTCCTGGCTTTTTAAAGGAACGGTGTCTTTGTTGAAGACTGATTAAAATTTTCTTGTCTAATGTCCCTTATATCATCAACTTTCTTGGATGCTTCTTGGAATAAATATGATAAAATGCATCATGATTTTCACATGGAAATTAGCAAGTGATTTTTCTCCTTTAGTCTCTTAGTGTAATGTATTATTTTCAGTTTCAGACACTGAAGTCGTCCTTGCCTTGCATAGATAAATCTCACTTGACTAGAATGTGTCACTCTATATTTAATGTCAGGGCATATTTTTGGTCCTATTTCATTTAGATCTTTCTTGTGTTTAATCATGTTCATAAGGAAAACAGATCTGTAATTTTTTTTCCTCTACTGTACTATCATGGTTCATATTCTATATCACTGCTGTGTTAGTCTTAAAGTATTTGGGCATTCTAAAATGGTTGTCTTATGTAAATTCCTCTTCACTTGTTAACATGATGGGCAATCGTCAATGTTTTCACTCTTAGTTTTGAACAGTTTGTATAAGATGAAGATGTTCTTGTTTCCGAATACCCGACAAACGGCACCAGTAAAACCATCTGGGTGTGGGGCCTTTGAAAGTCACCTGTGAAAGCCCGTGGGTGCGGGCCTTTATTCTTGAGTGGTTGTCATTATAATAGCAGATTACTTATTGGTCAATTTTTCTATTTCTTCTTGGGTTTTCTGTTTTTGCTTTCTGTTGTTTGTTTGTTTTAGACAGGGTCTCTGTCATGTATCTCTGGATGTCCTGGAACTAGATATGTAGGCCAGACTGGTCTCAAACTAACAGAGCTCTGCCTCCCAAAAGCTGGAGTAAAAAGTGTGCACCACCACACCTGGCCCAAGTTTTCTATTTCTTCTTGAAATAAATCTGACATACTTTTCCAGAAATTTAGTCTTTTCCTTTTCAACATTTTGATAAACATTTGTTCGTGGTATTCATTTAAAATGAGTTGTTTCTGCAACTGTGACTTCTGTCCTTTGAAAACCTTAGCCCCTCTCTCTGTCTCCTCAGCACAGGGCAGAGACCTCTGGACATATTATGGTGTTACCGTGGAGATAAAACACTAGTGGGTGGAAGGAGTTTAAAACAATATACAAGCATCATACAAGTGTAACCATAGAAACAGCATGATGTACGTGTTGGTTGTTGTTGTACAAGTTACTAATAATTCCTTTAGATTTGCTTATTAGGAGAGATTACATGGTTTATTAATTTTGCCCCTGAGTTTATTTTTACTTTCCTTTCTTATGGTGATTTTTTCTTAGCATATTCAACTCATCCTTTCCAAATATAAGTTGAGCTATTAACTTATTAGATTTTGTCTGTGTTCTATAGAGTTCTGAATTTCTCTCCCAGTTCCTTTTTCACTGTGGAAACAGCATTAATGTTTCCCACACTCCTCCTCTGCTGTGTCTTTTACAAATTGTGCTCTGATCACCCTTTCTGGTGATCTTTTCACGTAAAAGACGACTTTGTATTTTTATTGCAGTATAGTCAGAGAACATGGTCTGCATAGTGTCGACCACTACTAAGCCTTCTTGGCATTTGGCAGACAGTGGGACACAGGGCCCTGCGTGTGCTAGGCAGGTGCTCTGCCATGAAGCTTCACTCCCAGACTCTCCTGAAGCTTGTAATGTTCTGTCCTTGCTAGAAAAGGGTTGGTACTCTCTGCTGAGGACCCAGGTATATTGGTGACATGCTCACATGTATGTGCTGACTCAAGCATGTTATCTGTATTACTTACACTGGGTATCTATTTACACCAGCTTTGCTTAGTTCTCAAAAGAAATACATTACTATCTCATTACTTGGTTTGGTTTTGGTTTTTTGAGATAGGGTCTCACTATGTAGACCAGGCTGGCCTCAAACTCAGAGATCCGCCTGTCTCTGCTTCTTGAGCACTGGGATTAAAGGCGTGCGCCACCACACCTGGCCTTCACTACTATTTTTAACATACCCACTTTCTCCACAGCTTGTTGATTGTCTTTTTCATTATGTCTCCCTTTTTAAAGATTAATTTTTTAATTATGCATATCTCTGTGTGTCTGTGGACCTGTAAATGCTGGTGTCCATGGAGTCTAGATGAGGGTGCCAGATTCCTTGGAACTATAGTTACAGGCAGTTATGAGATGCCATGTGGGTGCTGGGGACCAAACCCGGCCTTCTGTAAGAGCTGTACGTGCTCTTAATCAGAGCTATCTCTTTGGCCCTGATTGTGTGTGTGTGCGTTTGTGCACACGTGAGAACAGGTGCTCACCAACACTAGGAGAACCAGACCTCCCTGGAGCTGGAGTTACACGTGCCTGTGAGCTGCCAGATGCCAGTGCTAGGAGTCAAATTTGGGTCCTCTGCAGTAACAGTGCACACTATTAGCCGCTGAGCCATCTTTCCAGCCCCACAAGCGGTTCTTGTTCTAGTCTTAAATTTCACTGATTCGCCCTTTGGCAAGCTTCACTCTGGTACTCAATTTATGAAACTCTTAATTTTACCCTTTAGTTTCATGCATTTGCAGCAAGTTCTTCTAGCTTTTCTGGAATGTTCGTGGTTCTGATATGCTCTCATCTCCTCGAGGGTCCTTCCGGTGAGGGTCCTTCTGGTGAGTACTTAGTTCTCTAATGTATCGTTCCTCTCTATCTGGTGTACACTGTTTATATTCCTTCTGTGGCAGCATAATCTTTCTGTTCTCTAGTGTTTTCTTCCCATAGGAAATCCACCCCCTGGAGAACACTGTGTACCTGCAAGGAGAGGAACAAAAGCCTAGACCATTATTTCTCCCCTATGTTTAGGGAAATGGGGAAACTGCCACCTAGCGGACAGTGTGTAGCATTACAGTCTAGAATTGACCGCTTCCCACTGGCATTTCGCGCACCAGGTAAGGTTGCTTCAGTAGCACCCCCACCCTTTTGTATTAAGAGCTCTCGTGGTGTGGGGCAGTGTGAAAACATCCAGTGTTTATCTGCCCCTGCCTGGTCCCCACCTGTCTCAGGTACCTGAGGTCACTCTCCGGTCTCCCTGGTCCCCCTAGTCCCCCAGTTACTGGATTTTTACTACAATTGTTCTTTGATGGCAGACAGTACCAGTCAAGGGCTGCTCAAGGCAGTGAGATGGAAAAGTGGCATGATTAATAAGTGTCTCTGCTGTTCCCTGCACTGCACAGACCTCTCCTGCTCTGGCCACCACTGCTTTCCCCTCAGGGGCTCATCAACAGCTCTCTCTCTCTCTCTCTCTCTCTCTCTCTCTCTCTCTCTCTCTGAGATTTGCCACAATCTTTACAGCCTTCTCTTAGATTCAATGTTCTTCCTTCTTTCCCCATGGCCCAGAGAACCCGTGGTGCATTCTAAGCAGGGGCTCCACCACTCAGCCACCCCTCCAGCCCTCAGGAACCTTCTTTAAGACTCTTTCACCGCTTCCGTATTGAGTGCAAGAGAGCCTGTGACACTTCAGGAATGCTTTCTCTTGATTTTAAAATGTGGTCTTCTGGGAGGAAAAGGCAGCGCCTGCATAAGAGGCAGGCATGTTCAGATACACTCCTGAGGTCCAGAGTGCCGCCTCCCTCTGAGGCAGCTCAGGATTGAGTAGGATAGCCAAGACAAAGGAGCCACTGAGTCAGTTCTCAAGTGTCCCGCGGCTGTAGACTAGAAAATCAAGAATCATTTGTGTACAGCACCTTCTACCAAAATTCTTAGTTTCGAGATCTGACCATATCGTTTGATTCAGGTAATTTAGCTGCTTACGCTCTCTATGCCTTGGGCTCTGAGGTTACAGAACAGACAATAACAG
>CABHPQ010159612.1:0-19054 GCA_902168405.1 Peromyscus aztecus
GGGTGTAGTCAGAGAGACCTAGGCGGGATAGTGAACCTAGGGGCACCTAAGGGCTCAGAACCTTTTGGAGACTCCAGGACAGAGTCACCCCAGACCAGGTCTGGTTCTTCGGTGTGTCTGCTGTGGTGCCAACTCTTCTCTGTATGAGGTTTGGCCAGAGAAAAGCTGCTTAGGACAGGAATGGGGACATAGTGGCCTGGACTGGGGGGAGGGGATGGGCTGCATGGGATTTCTAAGGAAGACACTGAATTCTGGAGCTAGGGCAGAGGCCAGCAGCCACGCTTGACCCCAGGTCCTCCCCGAGGGACTGACGTCACTGTGATGATTCTTAAGCTCCTAATCGTCCCAAATCAGTATGAAGGGATTTGGGGACGGGTGGGTTGAGATGGCTGTATGCTCCTTTGCCCTTGAAGAAGAATACTCTATGCAGATTCACAGAGAGCCCTATGAAGTCTTTGTACTTTTAGAACACATCTGTCCTCAGAACAATTGTCATGTGTATACCGTCCAGCAAGTGAAGGGACCCATCCAAAGTCCCACAGCAGTGACAGTTGAAGCAGGCAGGATAACTCGTAGCTGAGTCTTGGAGGTGGGTAGGATTTGTGTTTAGTGGGCAGAGGGTCAGGCCTACACCCCTAAGGGCTCCTCCCCTCCAGCAGATGGTATCAATGCCCCCTGGGTCTTCCCCAAGCTTCTCGCCTAAGCAAGGGAGACCTGAGTCAAGAGGCAGGTCTGTCTGCCCCCTCTGTCTCCTCTAACACAAGTGTCCCCCACTGTCTCAGGATCACATTGGGCTTGTATGCCCCCCAATCCCCTCTAATACACAGCCCTTGCCTCCCCCCACCCACCAAGAATGGGGGTCAGAAAGTCAGCGGCTGAAAGATCAGGGCTTGTGCTTCTTTTCTACAACCTCTGCGTGCTTAGGTCCAGGGTGGCGTGTGGCTGCTGAGCCCCCGCCTCTGTGACACCCTCATGGCCATGGACGTCATGTTATGCACTGCCTCGATCTTCAACCTGTGCGCCATCAGCGTGGACAGGTGGGTATCCCAGACGACCCCACTTCCTCCCAGTCACCTGCCCAACTCGGCGCCTTCACCACGCCTGTGTCCCTCTAGGTTCGTGGCTGTGACGGTGCCGCTCCACTACAACCGTCAGGGCCAGCGCCAGCTGCTGCTCATCGCTGCCACATGGTTGCTGTCCGCCGCGGTGGCTGCGCCGGTGCTGTGCGGCCTCAACGATGTGCCCGGCCGCGATCCAGCCGTGTGCCGCCTGGAGGACCGCGACTACGTGGTCTACTCGTCCGTTTGCTCCTTCTTCCTGCCCTGTCCGCTCATGCTACTGCTGTACTGGGCCACTTTTCGCGGCCTGCGGCGCTGGGAGGCAGCCCGGCACACCAAGCTACACAGCCGCGCGCCGCGCAGACCCAGCGGCCCCGGCCCGCCAGTGTCCGACAGTGCTCCGGGCCCCTTCTTCGCAGACTGTCAGCCCCCTTCACCCAGCCTCCTGCAGAGCCCCAGCGGCTCCAGCCGGCCTGAGCCAGATCTCTCACAGGGACTCTGCGGCCCGGAGTGTCCGCTCCCCGATGCAGTGCTCACGCAAACTCCAGCGCCAACGCCGCCTTCCCGCAGAACCAGGGGCGCCAAGATCACAGGAAGGGAGCGCAAGGCAATGAGAGTCCTGCCCGTGGTAGTCGGTGGGTTCCTGCCCTGGGGCAAGAGCTGGTTGTAGAGAGGGGTCCCAGGTGGAGGGGTCCCGGGCTCCGCGAGGCGGCAGGTGGGAGAGGTCTAGATTGAAAGGGTGAAAGGTGGGTGGGGAGTCCCGGGTGAGGGACCTCGAGTGCAAGAGTACAGGCTCACGCCGCCCACCCCCAGGGGCCTTCCTGATGTGTTGGACGCCTTTCTTCGTGGTGCACATCACGCGGGCGCTGTGTCCGGCTTGTTTCGTGCCCCCTCGCCTGGTCAGTGCCGTCACCTGGCTAGGCTATGTCAACAGTGCCCTCAACCCCATCATCTACACCGTCTTCAACGCCGAGTTCCGCAGGGTCTTCCGCAAGTCTCTCTGTCTCCGCTGCTGAAAAGGTCACTGGTGTCCTGAGGTCAAGCAGATCCAAGCCTGTGTGCGGAGTACGCTGGCGCTCATTCGTCTGATTAAACTCATTATTTCCTAATCATTTACGAAGGCTGGGGGTCGGGGAGGAGCAAGGAAAAGAGGAGGGGTTTTGTTTTGTTTTGTTTTTGCCTGGATGTTGGGACCGGCTAACTCCTTCTGCCTTTGAGGATGTTGCCGGCTCAGTTCTAGGAGGCTTCTGGTCTCTTCTGTCCCAGGAAAGGTGGAAGAACTTCAGTTGGCTTAGTTTAACCTCAACATGTAAAGTGACCAAGTGACTAGCTGGGAGAGGAGCTAGAGGAATTTCCCGGCTGGCGGACGGGTCCTGGATCCTGTCCAGGGCAGCTCTTGCTCCTTGGAGAGCTAGGCAGGGAGGGCTCTGCTGTTATTGAAGGGGGCGGGGCACCATTTGGGGAGCTTTCTTGAGTACAGTACACATAGCTTCCTGCCAGCCTCTCACCAGGAGATACCCAAATCTCGCAGTTTCACTAAGGTGCCCTCCCACTCAGGCCCTCACAGGCCATCTTTACCCCATGGGTGTCCAGCAGCAGGGTTCAAGGTGGGACTGAGGGACCCAAGCAGCTCCTGCACTCTTTGGCCAGGACCCATCCCATCAAGAAGAGATGACTCCTGGCAGGGACAGCTCACCCTAACACTACCCCTTCCTGTCATGGGAGAGATGTAAGTCAGAACTGCTGAGGGGGGTTTTAGATTGGGGTTCCACACCAACAGCAACAGGCACAAAGTGTCACACTCTGTTCTCAGTATTGAGAAATGACAAGCTATGAGATCTACTGCAGTTAAAATAGTCCTTGTTGGGTAAGGAGCAATTCCCCAGGGCTGAGGGTGCTAGGGCCTCACTGGGCTCTGGCGGCTCAATGCTCCTCGCTGGCCTCTGTTGATCTCTCAGGACTAGTAAGCTCCTGGAGGGGGTCAATGGAGTCATGGGTTCATATTTGTCCACACACTGTCTAACGTTAGTGGAATTGGGGCTCCCTTAAGTTTTACCCCTGGAGACCCTAGGATACCAAATGTGCCTGCCCCTTGCTGACTCCCACTGAAAAGTTCTGCAGATAAAAATGTACGGCTGAAACTCATGTGAGTTGGGCAGAAGTCACTGGAAGCTTGATGCAGCTTGGGGAACTGAACCCTAAGTGCCCATGTCCTGAGACCCTTTGAGTTTCTTAGAGGAAAGGGAAAGAATAAATTGAATCAATTCCACTGCTCTTGAACGGTCACCCTCTCAAAACCATCTTGGTGTTCTGGGACCTTCACACAGTGCCACTCCTTGGGGGTAGACATCCTGGATGCCCCTTGCCGGCTGTCCTGTGGTTAGCAGTGACTGGCCATTTTCTTGTTTGGGTAACTCTTGGGTGCGATGACTTTGCCAGGCTGTCAGTGTGCAAACTGAGCTGTGCTGCGTAGCCTCGGCCTACTCTGCATGGCCTTGGTGGCTAGTTAGAGCTGAGAGCTACTCAGCCACCAGAAAGCACTTCCGGGAAGAAGGGCAAGGCCCAGACTTGATTCCGGCAGAAATAAATAGGGTGGTCATGAAGACCTTACTCAATGGGAAGGGCCTCAGGCCTGAGGCCTCCAGGTGTGCCTGGCTCACCCATAAGCCTTGGGGAGAAGATGGGGACCCCACGGAGTTGGAATCTCCTTATTTATATACATGTTCCACCCTCACCTCTCCCTGTAGTTCACATTGAGGGAACTCAGGAAGAGGAACCATTCTTGGTTCAGTGCAGGGGATAGGGATGATATTCTTACACATACCAAGGTATAAAGCTGGTGTGTATCTCACAGGAGCTGTTTTAGAAGTAGGTGTAAGAATTGGTAAGTCTGTAAGTTCATCCTAAACTTGAAGGCACTCCTCTAGACCCTAGCTAAGTCTGCATATCCCCTACATGGTGCAGGGGAGCCTCAGGCCCTTGACTGTTATGAGTTGGGGTCTTAACTCAGGAGGGCATTTCTGAAAAATTAGAAGCTTCCAGAATATGCTTCTCTAACAGTGTTCTTTGTCAGTAGGAACACCAGGTCTCATTCCCAAATCAGCCAAGTCCAGTACCTAAGTATGAGTCTCCACTCATGAGTCCCAAAGGTCTCCACTCCCTTACCTGCTCCCAGAGGCGGTGTCTAGGATGGTCCTGGGTGATGAGAAGAGGGAGTGGAGAAAAACAAGACAACCAGGCCTTTGCACGCAGAAGCCCTGGTCATAGGCCAGACGTTTCAATGTGCATCAAACACGATGCCCTGGGGACTCATGGGGGTCCTTTAGCTGCTCATGGCTCTGCCTGGACACAAGCCGAGCTGAGAGGATATGGAGGCAAACCTTGCTAAGCGGCCTCAGGTTCTCCTGAAACCACTTCCACTAGAGAAAGATGGGTTGAGACCTCCTTGGCTGTGAAGGCCGTGAAGGTAGATCAAGAAGAGGATTGCTGCAGGCCTGTATCACCACAGCAGGACACAGGGGAGTGCACAGCCCACACTCACACAATCAGGACATGGCAGAAACCCTCTGGCCATTGGAATAAAGTGGGCTTGGTAATGGCACCATCCAGGTGGGGGATGGGGGCTTTATTTACAACTTTATTAACAGATAAAACAGATATGTACACGTGGCGTAGGGCACCCCCACGGGTAATGGGACACTCGTGATCCAGGGATGAAAGAGCACCGCAATAGGTCAAGGGCCCTGGGCTGTGGCAGAGACCCCGTTCTGAAACCCACCAGCATTCCTTGGTCTCTGGCAGGAGTTCCTTTCAAAGGGCATAGTCTGTTTGTTAGTAACTTGTCCGGCAAGTTTCCCATGGCCTCACTTCTCAGCAGCCCCCATAGTCATCAGAGGGCCTAAGCCTGTGATGGCCTCGCAGTAGAGCAGGGAGAGGCTTGGCTCAAACAGCAACTTTTTCTATTACACTTTCTTCAACATGGACTTCATCAGCCTGGACAGTGACAGATGTTGACTGGCCACAGACGTGCTGATGGTCTTTCCAGTCCTGGAAGGTAGGACACCCATGTTAGCAGGAAGGACCACAGGGACCCACTGTGGTACAGAGCAACATATCACCTGTGGATGGGCCCTGGACTTCACCATGAGGTGGCTGTGAGCTGTCGGAGTGAGGGAACGTTCAGATACATGAGGATAACAAAATTAAATATGTTTACGCATCCATGTATTTGTTGTTGTTAGAATTGTTTTGTTTTGAGACAGGATTTCTCTATTGTTAGGCTCTGGCTATCCTGGAACTCACCATGTAGAGCAGGCTAGCCTCAAACTCATAGAGATCCTCCTGCCTCTGTCTCCCCAGTGTTAGGATTAAAGGTGTGGGCCACCATACCCTGCTGCTGTTAAATGAAAAGTTGGACACAGTGGTTCATGCCTGTAATCTCAGCACGTGGGAGGCTGAAACATGAGAATAGCCACAAGTTCGAGACCAGCCTAGGCTAACAGTATAAACAAACAAATAATTTTATATGTGATATTGCCACCCACCATGGTATTCATAACTGTGAAGATGATACTATCTGTATACACACACACACACACACACACACACAGGAGAGCAGAAACAAGCACATCCTGAAGGTGAGAGGTCATCTCAGGAAAGGCCTGCCTTACGTTTATAACAAAAAACTGTCCCAAGTAATAAAATCCACACAGCTGTAGCAGTGTGGGTGAGCAAACTGTGTGCATCAGGCCCAGACAACCACCAGACCCTGGCAGCCACCTACACAACTAGACACTCTTCCCCATAACTGGTATGAACTGGCATGGTGCCTTGGAGCTGTGGACTCTGGCCAGTTCCCCAGGGAATTCTAGATGCTTTCTTCTGTGAGGTGAATGAAGGGGTCATTCATGGATGAGGAAGCCCAAGGCACATGCCAGTGTCCACCTGAAGCAACAAGCAGGCCTCCATCCAGGTCTTTGGGCAAATATCCAAGACTGATGCTTTTTTTTTTTTTTTTTTCGGTTTATCGAGACAGGGTTTCTTTTCTCTGTGTAACAGTCCTGGATGTCCTGGAACTCGCTTTGTAGACCAGGCTGGCCTTGAACTCACAGATATCTATCTGCCTCTGCCTCCCGATTGTTAGGAAGGAATAAAGGCATGTGCCACCACCACCCAGCAAAACTGATTCTTTTTTTTTTTTTTTTCAGAGCTGAGGACCGAACCCAGGGCCTTGCACTTGCTAGGCAAGCGCTCTACCACTGAGCTAAATCCCCAACCCCCAAGACTGATTCTTGAAACCTCAAATTCCGAATAAAAAAAACCAAACAAACAAAAACAAAACAAATAAACAAACAAATATAAACTATTCTTTTAAACTTCACTGTTTGAGGCTGGGCGGTGGTGGTGTACAACTTTAATCCCAGCACTTGGGAGGCAGAGGCAGGCTGATCTCAGTGAGTTCGAGGCCAGCCTGGTCCAGGACAGCCAGGACTTTCACACAGAGAAACTCTCTCGCGAAAACTAAACAAACAAAAAACCCAACAACAACAAAAACTACTTCATTGTTTGAAAATGCTCAGCTCTGACCAAGAAAGCAGGTGCTAATGCTTGACAAAACTTCCTCAGAGAAGCCTTTCTGTATGGGCATTTCAGATTCTCCACAGCACTGAGGCAAAAAAGCCTGGCACTATGGTGGGAAACAGACACACCTTCACTCTAGAGTTCTGGAGACAGGTCATGTTATGTGGGCAACGTGCAGCATGTGTGTGCTGAGGGCACAAGCCATTCCTAACCCTCTGCTGATTCAGGGTACCCTGCGGCTCCTGCAGGTGCATGCATACTCTTGTGCAGTCTGCAGATTTACACAGATTCTCTCCTGTGTACCCCAAGCCCAGCATAACTCAAACTTTAAAATTAACACTGCTTTTCAAAAGTTAAGATGTCAGTCTAGGGATGGAATCCCTCAGCACTTGGGATGCTATGGCAAGAAGGGCCACAAGTTAAAGGCCAGCCTGGGATACATAGGAAACTTTGTATCAAAAAAGAAAAAACAAGCTGGGCGTGGTGGCGCACGCCTTTAATTCCAGCACTCGGGAGGCAGAGCCAGGTGGATTTCTTTGAATTCGAGGCCAGCCTGACTACAGAGCGAGATCCAGGACAGGCACCAAAACTACACAGAGAAACCCTGTCTCAAAAACAACAACAACAAAATAAATAAATAAAAAACAAACAAACAAAACCCCCCGAAACAAAAGAGACAATGGAGGGGGGGGGCACTTTGAGATGACTTAATAGAAAAGGTCAGTTGCTGTCCAGCCTGATGATCTGAATTCAGTCTCCAGGATCTACATACGGAAGAGAAGAACCAACTCCTTCAGGTTGTCCTGATATCCATGGGTGTGCCATGGCATGTGTCCCCACAGGGATACTAAATAAATAAACGTAATTAAAAACAAACCAAACGACAAAAAAGACCAAGTGTAGCTCAGTGGTGGAAGACTCGGCACGCACAAGGCCTGCCGTCAGCCCCCCCCCCCCCCAACAGAACAACAGCCAGTGAGCCAAGGAGGCAGCTGCACGGGGCCAGGGGCACCAGATGTGCACCTCTCACTATGAAGTGTCTAGAACAAGCAAATGCACACGCGGGAAGTTGATTATCCCCACCAGGGCCTGGGGGCAAGGGAGGCAGCAGGGTCAGGGAGCGCCAGGGATTCTTTCAGGGGATGTTTGAAAATGCACTGGGTTATTGTAACTCTCTAAAATTCACTGACTGTATGAATATTAACCAGGGGGGATTTTATGGCATGTAAATCAGGACCGATTAAAGATGTCCTGACACACAGCTCACATGAGGTTTGAAAAAAAAATAAACATTGTGTAAGTTAAAAGCAAAACAGGCTGTGACTGTTATCTAGCCCACAAGAAAGCCAAAAATAGCCAACTTTTCAGGTGCCTAGTTGAAATAGGTAAGGAAGTTACCTTCTTCACAAGTTGTTCAAAGTGGCCTCTGGCTTCTCTTCCTTCAGATCCCTGCTAGTGTTCCCTTTGAAGCCAATATGAGAATTATGGATAGGGACATTCACTTTTTGTTTTTGTTTTCAGAGCTGAGGACCAAACCCAGGGCCTTGTGCAGCAAGCGCTCTACCACTGAGCTAAATTCCCAACCCCAGGACATTCAGTTTTTAAGAAAAGATTTATTGCTGGGCGGTGGTGGCGCACACCTTTAATCCCAGCACTAGGGAGGCAGAACCAGGCAGATCTCTATGAGTTTGAGGCCAGCCTGGTCTACAGATCAAGTTCCAGGATATGCTCCAAAGCTACAAAGAGAAACCCTGCCTCAAAAACAAACAACAACAACAACAACAAAAGATTTATTTATTATTCTTATTTTATGTGTCTGGGTGTTTTGCCTGCACAGATGTCTGTGTACTATGTTTGTGCCTGGTGTTCATAGAGGGCAGAAGAGAGTGTCAGATGCCCTGGTATTGGAATTAAGATGGTTGTGAGTCATCACATGGGTGCTAGAAATTGAACCCAGGTTTTCTGCAACATAGTACTCTTAACCACTGAGCCATCTCTCCAGTCCCCTACCTTCATTTTATATCATTTCAAATGAAGAAGTTGCACATGCCTTTATCCCAGCACTCGGGAGGCAGAGGCAGGTGGATTTCTGCAGGGCTACACAGAGAAGTGCTGTCCTACCCAAAACAAAACAGAAGAAAAAAGAAAGCTGGAGCACTTGTCTTTATTGACGCAGGACATCAAAAAGGGACTGAAATCCTAGCACTCGGAAGTCAGAGGCGGGCCGATTTCTGTGGATTCGAGGTCAGCCTGGTCTATAAAGAGAGTTCCTCCGGGACAGCCAGCCAGAGCTGTTACACAGAGAAACCTGTCTCCAAGGGAAAAAAAAAAAAAAAAAGCGGCCTGACTCAGTATGGCGGCTCCAAGAAGTGGAATCTCTCATCCATACTGTTCCTAGAATCAAAGCTCCCAGAACACGAAGTGAGGGTTGAGACAGAAGCCCACACTGTGACAAGTTCTCTACTGAGCCTGTGCCAGCACTTCCGGAAGCTTCCGGCTGGGAGTGAGGTGTGATATTTTGTGATCTAACAAATAAAGCTTGCCTGAAGATCAGAGTGCGCAGCTAAGCCACTAGTTAGCCATAGAGGCCAGGCAGTGGTGGCACACACCTTTAATCCCAGCACTTGGGAGGCAGATCTCTGTGAGTTCAAGGCCGCCCTGGGCTACACAGATTGATCCAGTCTAAAAGAGAAACAGGGCCAGGCAGTGGTGGCTCACACCTTTGATCCCAGCACTTGGGATCTCATGCCTTTAATCTCAGCACTAGGGACGTGGAGACAGGTGATATGGCTGGGTGGAGACAGGAATATAAGGCAGTGTGGAGACAGGAGGTCAGGCGCCCTTTCGGCCCAAGACTTTGTAGAGGTAAGAACTTGAGGCTGGCTGTTCTACTTCTCTGACTTTTCAGCATTTACTCTGATATCTGACTCTGGGTTTTTACTAATAAGACCAATTAGAATCTGTGCTACAGTGCGGCTCCGTGGTTACCTGTGCGCTATGATCTCTCTTCCAGTGGCCCTGGCTCATGTCCCAGCATCCCCAAGTACCACTGGAACAACTTGGCTGAACTTTTCTCAGTGCAAAAGCTTGTTAGTATTGTTCAGAAGATGAACTTCCAATTTTGCTCCCCAAATCTCTGGCATCCTGGAGACAAGTACAGCTACAGAGATGACCAGAGAACATAGGCCATAGCTTCCCTTTAAGCCCTAGAGGCAATGGCTCCTGTGTGCTCACCAGGGCCACACGGGACTGCCAGGAATCCACTAGGGTGAGAACATCACACTTTCCTTGTGGACGTCGGGGTTGGGGACACATGTCCACTTCATAAGCTGCCCTTCATGATTATCTTCCCATATCCACATTTTGTTAGCCTGCCAAGTTTCGCTATGCTCTTATGGCAGGTTCTGTCTGCCCACACAGCTTGAACCTGCAGTGGCTACTGAGCGTGTCTGAGACAGGTCTGCTTCCCTCTTCACACACCCAGACCCACCCAAGGGCCTAAGGCTACTACTCGGCATCCCTAGAACCAGTGCCACAGACTCCAGGTGACTGGGGCTGGGGCTGGAGATGTGTCTCAGGGGGTAGAATGCCTGCCTAATTTAAGGTCATTCTTGACTACATAAGGAGTTCTAGGCCAGCCTGAAATACACGAAAGCCCATCTCAAAGAAAAAAAAGGAAAAACTCTCTTTAATGTTCTCAGAGTCAATAGTTAAATAATATAAACAAAGCCACCACGAACCATGATTCTTACAATGCTCTGTGAGGCCTGCTGGGACAGAACATGGTGAGGTGCCCTCAGAACACTGACTCCCTACCAGTGTAGCAGGTCTCACCATGGGCACACAGATACACACGTGCCTTCTCATCCCACAGATCCAGTTGGAAGCCTGCAGAAAGGGGAAGGTATAGTCCCAGACCCAACAAGGTGTATGGCTGGGTGAGGGAGGGTGCTGGGGAATCGAGGAGACTTTGGCCTTCTGCAGAGCGTCCAGCAGGCAGCTCCCGGCAGCCTCTGCCCGAGACCTTCTAGACGGACCACAGCCCTGAAGCCAGCCTTCTGGCCCATAGGGACTTGGAGTGAGTCCCCCTGTCTAGGCCCCTGTACAGGACCCTGGACGGGAAGGAAAGGCTGAGGCAATGCGGGCATGTAAGCAGGCACACTACCTTGCGCTGGCAGAACGTGGAGCAGTAGTTAACCTTGTGGCAGCCGGTACACTCACTCATGGCCTCCCGGCCGCAGTTGACACATGATTGCTGCAAGAAGGACAAACACATGTCAGTGTCACAGCAGGTGCCTGGCTCCGGGGCAGGAACCCGGGACTGAAAGGAACACTAGGCACAGCCTTATGGAACGCGTCCGTCCCAGTGCTCTTCGGTTGTCCAGAACTGGCCTCCCCCTTTATCTGAGCTTGCCCTGAACCATGTGCCAGAACGTCAGTGTCCGAACTCCAAGGAGACTCCCTTTCAGCCATGTGGGTACAGAAAGTCTGGTTGGGGGAAGTTCTCAACCCTTGGGCACGCTTTCGGAGTGCTTGAGGGCCCAGCCCACAAACATGCAGCCGCACCAGCACTGGGCACATCAGGGTCTCTCTGAGCGGCCTCGAGTGCAACAACTACGGAGTTTGGGTCCTAGTACCCCCAGTGGTGGCCAAGGCTTCCCCCATACTGCTGTTCAGAGTCATTTCACTGAAACAGCACCGATCACCTGACGTTTGGTGTATTTTTTTAAGCTACATTAGGGGAGGACAGTTAATGAACTGAGGTGCTGAACACAACCTCTCAATGACTGATTTTTGTGGAATAAGTGATTATGTATGGCATTTGGCAACTGCAAGATTGCTATCAACAAACACTTTCCAAGGATGGAAGGAACCAGAAAACCTGAGACTGGGCTACAGGGTTGGGAAGGGTGTCCGTGTGTGTTGCTGGGTCACACAGGATGGAGGGATCTATTGCTCATCACAGCAATGAGCCTGCTGTGACCAACATACACAATATACAGATGTGACTGCTGTGCTCACAATGCTACCCAGGCCAGCTTGACCACAGTTTTTGTGGGTATGCTGGAAACACAACAGTTACTCGTAGACTCTTGTTCTGAATTTCAGCTTTCTTCTGTGATCTTCACTGTGACCACCTTCCCACCTGTGAAACATCAGCTACCTCATTCCCTTTAGAAAGTATGAACTGCAGATCCTGGGTGGCTCAGCTGAACTCACTAGCACTGAACCAAGCTTCCAAACCCTGCCTCCACCTTGAATGACTAAAAAAAAAGTCCATAACCATGTAGACAGAGTTGGTAGGTCAGAGTCTAGGAAGGCACCAGCAGGGAGGGGTGAGGATCCAGACACATGGAAGCTAAGAAGACAGCACAGGCCACAGCCAGAGATCTCAAAACTTCAGCTCATTCACCCTGCTGGAAATACGTGACCAGATAGATAAGCAGTGCGGGAAATAAACGGGTCTAAAGAGTCTATGGCTACTCTGTTCGGGAGAGCCCCAAGTGAACTTGCTCAGTGACCAGGTCTGCAGAGAGAGAAGAGCAGACAATGGCAGACACCCCAGTCCAGGCTGCAAGGACGGCACTGAACACAGGGATGTGGTAAGATAGAACATGTTCCTCTTACAAAAGCCACCTGTCAGTTCCACTGTGAGAAGAGCCCGCCTGAACAGTCCAGACGACCTGCCAGACTCTTCAGAGAACAGGAGAGCAGCCAGGCCTACGCAGCTGGGGGAGACACCCCTCCCCTCCTCGTGCTGGGGTAGCTTGTGTGCCCCAGACAGCCCTGAGCAGAAAAAACAAAAAAGGCAGTGACAATGAAAGTCACTGTGGAGCTGGCAGTTGTGATCAGAGGCAGGACAAGGGGGCTATGACTGACATGCTCATGGAGGATAGGCTGTGATGGTCACAGGGACCCTCTGTACTAATTCTGCAGCTTTTCTGAAAATATGGAAGATGACCCCAAGATCATCTTCTTTTTTTTTTCCTTCAGGTTTTTTGTTGTTGTTGTTTTTTTTTTTGATCAGAAACAACCTTTCTCCATGCCAGCAGAGGTGCACATACACTCCAGGGACACCCATCTGTGCTGCCAGAGTGACCTGAAAAAGCCCTTTCTGGGCTTCCTAGAAGGCTATGGAAAGCCTCCGAACCAGTGAGTGGCCTTCCATGGATGGGCCTCAGCAGGAGGTCACCACAGTGATCTTCAGTGCAGAGGCCCTAGGACTCACTGTGGGGCATGTGGTCCAAAGAGCAGGCCCAGATATGAGGCCGGAGTCTTGAGGGCGTCACGGCCCCAGCAGCATCATAACAAGCGCTAAGAGGCAGGAGTCCTGGGCCCCGAGGCCCTGTGTCTCAGAAGGGCCCCTGAACGGTCCACGGGCACAGCACCAGGCCAGGTTCAGTGTCAACTTACAGAGTGGCAGGAATGTGTACAACAAGCAGCTACACCACTCACTACTCTAGGAGTCATTCATTTCTAAATTATACAAAGTGCACATCACAGGTAACTGAGCAATTTCTCACAAAAGACCCAAGCAATAAGATGAAAAGATAACCTATAAAATGCTCAATAATCCTGAAATCGCTCAAGGAATAATCTCAATAATGTACTTGCCATTGGTTCTGCAAATGACCTTTAAGTCTAACTTGAACTTGGGGGCTGCACATGTTTGGGATGGTTCAATGCCTTGTCCCTAAACAACTAGGTGTAGCTAGCCTGGAACTTATTTTATAGACCAGGCTTGCCTCAAACTCAGAAATCCACCTGTCTTTGTTCTCAACTTCTTCTTTGAAGGCATTCCGTTCTTTATTACATTTATTTTTATGCGTGTGTTTGAGCATATATGACATGGAACACATGTGGAGGTTAGAGAACAACTTGTAATAGTTGGTTCTCTCCTTCCACCATGTGGGTTCTAGGGATCAAACCCAGGTCATCAGATTTGGCAGCAAGTGCCTTTTTTTTTTTTTTTTTCTTCAGAACTGAGAATCGAACCCAGGGCCTTGCACTTGCTAGGCAAGCGCTCTACCACTGAGCTAAATCCCCAACCCCAGCAAGCGCCTTTATATAATCTCACCTCTTTTAAGAAATAAATCATTATAGCCCAGTTTCAGTGTGAGATGCACTGAGAGGTCGGCAGAGACTCACAGATAAGCAGGAGGCACTAGCCCCGTCCTCCCTAGCTGGCAGCTGTCGCCTGCATGTCTAGGCTCTCAGTTCATCCGAGGGTTGAAAAGTCACAGGCAGTCTGCTATGTGACTGAGTCCACGGATCCAAAAGGGGGGAATCTTGAGCCCCAGGACTTACATTAGATACAGCTTTGTGTCTTGAACAAACAGGGTGAGGATCTGGGGAGGGGGCAACACTGGACACTACAAAGAATGTATCTCCCTGAAGGGCCCAGCTGAGAAGTCCAGGGAGCAGAGAAACGCAACCAGGGACTAGAATAAACACCACTGTGCAGCAAATCTGCACGCAGGCCATTTTGCCTTTTGTCCAGGCTGAGGTCTGACTTTACAAGACCAAAACAACAACAGAACGTTTCACTCTTGCTACTCTGAGTCTCCTGTACTCTTTTTTTTCCCCCTGAGACAGGGTTTCTCTGCGTAGCTTTGGTGCCTGTCCTGGATCTTGCTCTGTAGACCAGTCTGACCTGGAACTCACAGAGATCCACCTGGCTCTGCCTCCCGAGTGCTGGGATTAAAGGTTTGCATCATCGCCGCCCAACTTTCCTGTACTCTTATTATGAAGTAAGGATCTTGGTTTCTCACATCATGACCACAAGATCTTAAAATTGAGAACTATGCCCAGAGACGATGGCCCAGAGAAAGTGAAGCCATTTCCTCCAGTTCCAGTCTTTACGTGCCCCTCAGACCTCTGACCAGCCTTGTTTCTGCTCAGATCCTCAGATACATCTGTTCACCAGCACCCAGTGCAGGTCCATCTGGCCTCTCCTGTTTCTGAACGACCCCTCTGGTGGGACAAGGGAAGCAAAGATGCAGTGAAGTAGCTCTCCTCCACCCTAATCCTGCCTCCTTCACTAGCAGTTTATAGACCGTTAAATCCAATCCATCTTCAGCAGTCAAGCGCTTGTGCTGCTGTGTCTGCGCTTGCTGGTAAAGTTGCAGGAGAAATGTGTAGAAGACAGACATGTAGCTGCTGCCACAGTCTCATTTTTCTAGTCTATTAAAAGCATAGAAGATACAGACAGACAGTCCCAGCCCTGGGGAGGTAGATGCTGGGGGACTGCGAGTTCCGGACCAGCCTAGGCTATCAATCATAAAGAAAGGTGTGTGTACACTTGTGTAAGCACCCCCAAGTTCACACCAAGTGGGAGTGAAGTGTGAACAAGACACTGAGGACCAGTCTTCATGGTGCTTGGCCCCTAGGCCCCGAAAGGAGTATGTAGAGATTGTTGGTCGAGACAGACGATAGCTGAGCTAGAGAGATAGCTCAGAGGTTAGGAGCACTTCAGGCCGAAAGAAAGCCTAAAGAAAGCCTAAAGTGCCAAATTATTGTGGCCTAATAATGCTACAGAATACTGGAACTAACCCAATGGAATTAAGCCATTATCGACTACATAGCAACACTCATCAAAACAGAGTACACACTGCAGCACAAAAGGAACCCTAAAGCTCTTAAGCAGGATAAGGTGGCACAGTCCTGAAAATCAACACTGAGGAGACTGAGGCAGGAGGACCATCAGATGGCTAGTCTGGCCAAAATAGGAAGATCCTGCCTCAAAAAACAAACAGCTAGGTGGGGGAGTGCCACACATCTTTAGTCCCAGCACTTGGGAGGCAGAGGCAGGCAGATCTCAGTGAGTTCAAGGCCAGCCTGGTCTACAGAGCAAATTCCAGGACAGCCAGGGCTACGAAGAGAAACCCTGTCTTGAAAAACCAAAACCAACAAACAAAAAACACATCAGGCATGATGGCTTATGCCTATAATCGTCGTACTTGGGGGTTAGAGGGAGGAGGACCCCAAGTTTGAGGCCAACCTCATTTACATAACAAGTTCAAGTCTAGCCTGGGCTACATGACACCCTGTCTCAAAACACCAAGATGGGTGTGGTGGTGCAACTTTTAATACCAGTATTCATCACTCAGCACTTGGAAGGCAGAGGCAGGTGGAGCTCTGTGAGTTCCAGGCTAGCCAGGGCTATACAGAGAGACTCTGTCTCAAAAACAAAACCAACACAAAATAGATATTTAAAAAAAAAAAAAAAATTGCTAAAAATCTCACAGAGAACATTCTCCAGAGCCACACTGGAATGAAGCCAACTGCCATAAGAAATACAGAAACTCCTCAGCTATTCGAGAGTACACCTATTTCTAAGTGATCTAGATTAAGTGCAAAAGCCGACCTACATCAAGCCATCAACTAGTTTCCAGCAGATCTCTGAATGGGGAAGGGAAAGTCTTTCCCACAATTGCTGCTAGAATAACAGAAGGATGACGAACCTTGAAACCCACAAGTGTTGTGCTGAGAGAAAGAAACAAGACGGGAGGGGCACACAGCTCGGCCTCTGCACTGGTGTGGAGCGCCACAGGTCGGTACTGACCTCTACAGTGGAAATGGGACGGTGGAAGGGGTAGGAAGGCCAGGGGACGACACTGGGAGCCACTGGGGTGGTCGTCCTCAGTGTGATAATGCTTGCCAAAGCTCATGCAGCCTGCAGCACAGCTTTTACTTTTTTACTTTTTAACCACATTTTACTGTGGTTGAATTTTTGCCTTGATTAAAAAACAAAAAGTCCAAAGCACACAGAAAATGTTAATAGTCATTTATCTTTGGGAAACTGATGCTAGGGATGCATCGGGCATTTGTGGTAGAGGAAGCTGCAGGAAAACATGATGGTCACAAGGTCACACAACCCTCCATGGCCCACGGGAGGCAGGTCATTACTGTGCTATGCATCAGAGTCACACCAAATGATACTTTTCCAAAGTTAAAATATGAGACATGTCTTACTACATAAAGATAGCCTGAATGTAGAAACATCTATGAATACCATGCATTCAAAAACGGTTAGTATATATAAAACTGTCTTCCCTGCTGAAATACACCAATCTTACACAAATGTTCTATCAGTGTCTGCTACCTATTATTTTCCAGATCTCCCTCCCCAGGGACAGTAGGGCAGTGAGCTTCGTGGGCCAGCACAGGAATCACGCTATCCCAGGGCCAGGGGAGGATAACGATACAGCTACAGTCTAAGCTCACATTACCTCTTTCCGCTCGGTGTCAACCTGCATTCTCGCCTGTGTCACAGCGGCCTCCCTGCAAGAGCTCGCCTGCTTGGCTTGTTCAAACAGCGTCTTCAGCTGCTGGGCTGTGCTGAGCAAGGAGTTGACCATCTCTTCCAGGTACAGCCAGCTCCGCTGGTCTGACATCTCCAGCCCACTGACCACCGTGGGAGAGACAGCTTTGGTGGGGGTGGAGGGTGGCACAGCCAAGGCAGGCAGGGATGTCAGGACTAGAGGTAGAATGTGGGACAAACAAGAGGTTAGTGACGCCGGGCGGTGGTGGCCCACGCCTTTAATCCTAGTACTCAGGAGGCAGAGGCAGGCAGATCTCTGTGAGTTCAAGGCCAGCCTGGTCTACAGAGATCCAGGACAGGCACCAAAACTACAGAGAAACCCTGTGGCGGGGGGAGGAGGTTACTGACTTCCAAGCTTCATACAGCCTCACTCAGGTGTGAGGAGAGACAGGTGGCGAGGGGACAAACTGGTAATGAAAGGTGAAAGGGAAAAGGTGAAAAGGTCTGCCCCTACTCCTTGTTCACATCCCCACAAGTCTGATGTTATCAGCCAAAAGTCTTCCTCAAGGGCTGATCACTCACACCATGAGACCTACAGCCCAAGAGAGAAATGGCAAGCAAGGCACCCAGAGAAGGGGCACCGTGAAACACGGAAGGAAACAGCCACAGGAAAAGCACACCAAGGACAGGGAATGGAGACTCAACCAGCCCCACATGCAGGAAAACCAAGGCTCATCTGGAAAGTCTCTCTGGGGTCTGCAGTCAATGTGAGCGTTATTAAGGACAGTGGGAGTCATGACTGTCATGACTGGAGAAGAAGGTCACCAGGATAAAAGGGAGGGAGCAGACATACTGTGATTTTATACTCACTAGACACTGTGAACTCACCCTGCAGGTAGGTCTAGAGTAGACACGTGTGTATGGATGCAAAGCCCTTTCCACCTTAGTCTACTGAGTGAACTGGGAATAGACACACCCTAACAGCCTTGAATACCCCACGTGACAGGGCTTCTGCAGGATGCTGTTTCTACTGCACAAAGCCTCTTTCCAGTCCCCACGGTGAACTGGGTAAGGCACACCATCATCACAAGTGACTTAGGCCAGATACACCACTGGCTTCTGAAAGGTGAGGGGATGCGGGCTGGCAAGATTGCTCAGTGAGGAAAACACTTGCAGCACAAGCACAAAAACCTGAGTTCAAATCCCAGGAACCCTGTAAAAGCTAGATGCGACAGTGCACCTCTGCAATCCCAGCATGCCTACGGTGAAATGAGAGGTTAAAGCAGGAGATTCCACTCTGGAATGCGAGCTAGCCTGGCATGGGCAGAATAAAACAAGAGACCTTCTGTCAGATACGGTGGAAGATGAGGACTCATACCCGAGGCTGGTCTCTGACCTCCACGCACACATGCTCTAGTGCACCAAAGGAATCATATGTCCACACTCACACACATACAAATGTGTGCAAAAACATACATGATAGGTAGGGTGGTACATGCCTTTAACTCCAGCACTCAAAAGAGGCAGGTGGATCTCTGGGAGTTTGAAGCCAGCAAGTTCCAGATCATGCCAGCCAGAGCTATCCAGACCCTCTTTCAAAACAATAAAAAAGAACACCTTCCCCCCACACATAAAGAATGAGAGAGAGAGAGAGAGAGAGAGAGAGAGAGAGAGAGAGAGAGAGAGATATGAGAAGGAACTTGGGATGAACCTCAGCTGTCTGGTTAAGGCAGAAAATAAGGAAGTCCCTGTGATGAGGGGCAAGTCAACACAGAGACCACCTATGGAGTTCCTGTTCCCTCCTACAGGGTTCCCAGTCTGGGAGGATGAGCAGAAATCAGAAAAGCAGCAATCATGACTCACAGATTAAAACAGGAAGCCCTATGTCCAAGCTTGTGTAAAACATGATGAGGCTTTATAGACCTCTGTGGACTCAGGAACCTCCCATGAGACTTCCCTACCTCACTCAGGGGCCACGGTTACCCTGAGCAAGAAGAGGGCAGGGCTCAGAAGACACAGCAGCCCGTGGTCTATCCCAGGTCTGCACCATCATTGACAAAGACACACCAACCCATATCACAAGAGCCAACGTCACAGAGCTAGGGGACAGTCTACATGACAGCTGCTGGTAACCTCCAACAAGACAGACGAG
>CABHPQ010159612.1:19154-32829 GCA_902168405.1 Peromyscus aztecus
CCCCCCCCCCCCCCCCCCCCAGTGTCAGGGAACAAAGTTCAGGGAGCAAGTCACTGGGGCCACCAGTCACTGGCTCACGGGTGACCAGTGAGTGCTTGCTTACTGAAGTCTTGAGTTTCATACAACCTTTTTTTCGTTTTTGGTTTTTCCAGACAGCTGCTAAGATTAAAAGTATGGGCCATCACTGCCTGGCCATACCATCTTCTCTCTCTCTCTCTCTCTCTCTCTCTCTCTCTCTCTCTCTCTCTGTGTGTGTGTGTGTGCGTGTGTGTGTGTGCGTGTGTGTGTGTGTGTGTGTGTGTGTGTGTGTGTGTGTGTGTGTGTAGGAAAAAAAAACCAAAACACTGAAGCATGTTGTGTGAAGACTGCAACTACTCAAATATTTAGGGGATAAAGTTCTTTGTATTTTATTTGGTCATTTTCAAATTTTTGTTTGTTTTGTTTTGTTTGAGACAGGGTTTCTCTGTGTAGCCTCGGCTGTTCTGGACCTTGCTCTGTGGACCAGGTTGCCCTCAAACCCATAGAGATCTGCTCACCTATGCCTCCTGAGTACCAGGATTAAGGCGTGTGCCACCAGCGCCCAGCCAAAAAAAAATCATTTTAATGTTATAAAATATCTGCGTTCTCCTGCAAGCTGAGTGCCAGATGAGCAGGAAAGGACATAGTCCCCCCGGGCAGCCCAGGGTCCAGCCTGCAGCAGGGACAAGGCAGGAGGCTGAACCCTGTTGGAAGAAGTGGAGTCTGAGTGTGTCTTCAGGATGGAAGGGTTCAGATAGATAAAAGGGAAGATAATGTGAGCCAGGCACAGGCCTGTGGCGCACTCTTAATCCCAGCACTCAGGAGGCAGAGGCAGGTGGATCTCTACACGATCAAGGCCAGCCTGGTCTACAGTCTACTGGTGTCAGGACACCAAGGGTTGTTGCACAGGGAAACCCTGTCTTGAGGTGGGAGGTGGGAAGGAAGATAATGAAGCAAGCAGGAGAGGGGAAGGGATTTTATTTTATTTTATTTTTAGCTCTTATAGCCAAGTTTCTCATGCTGGAGAACCTGACAAATATAAAAAACAAATGTTCATCAGCAGGAGAAGGTTTGGGTAATATTTTATCCATAGTATGGACCTTTAAAAAGTGTACTGACAGAAATTTGCCCAAATTGTGCTGCTAAGTGAAAACCCAAGGTCAAAGTGCCCACACAGAGAGGGTCATCTCTGCTCTCAGCTACAAGGACACAGACACTGGCACAGTCCCTGTGGTAGTTTGAAAGAAAATGGCCCCCAAAGGGAGTGCACTATTAGATGATGTGGCTTTTCTTGGAGTGGGTATGGTCTTGTTGGAGGAAGTGTGCCACTCTGGTGGCGGGCTTTGAGGTCTCATATATGCTCAAGCCATGCCTACTTCCTGTTGTCTTTGGATCGAGATGTGAGGATGCTCGGCTCTAGCATCATGTCTGCCTGCATGCTGCCTTGCTTTCCACCATGACAATAATAACTGAACCTCTTTTTTATACTCACCGATTTTGGGATGTGATGTTGGCAATGCAGCTTCTGGAAACGGGGCAATCTGGCAGCTGTCCTGATAGCCAGGATAGTGGGGTTCAGGATGGCCAACCCTGCAGGGGGGCTGCACACCTGCCTCTTGCACTGTTAGTGAGAAAGAGGCAGACAGCCTCAGCACTTTGCTATTGGCACAGCAGAATTAATTCCATGTGGCTACAGCTGCATTCTCAATGCAGAGATACCAGTCCTGGGAGGCTGCTGAGTTCCCGGAGTGTGTACTTTGAATTGATTGACACATTGGGATTTGAGTGGTTGATGAAATAAAATTTATTACAAAAGATATCATCATGTACTTTGCTAACATGACTCTTAGAATATTTAAAAGTACATATGGGATTGTTTCTAGTGGCTGGTGTCAGCCTAAAGCAACATCTACAAATGCTATGTATCTCTGTGTGTTGGTCACAGTGCCATTTCTCCAATACCCACCAGGCTCCCAACAAGATCTAGCGTTGCTCAAGGCCCTTGCCGAGAAGCCAGGCAACAGACTGCCATAGAGGTTTGGGACATATCAGGCAGATACTGAGACAACTTACCTGTCGCTCCTGCAAAGACATCACCTTGGGCTGGGCTCTCAGAGATGACAGCAGTAGCCTCTACAGTGGATGCTCGGTCAAAGGTTAGTGCTCCAGAGGTAGTGATCTGTCCTGAGGGTGTCACAGTGACTGGCGAAGGCAAAAGGCATTTAGTCATGGCCAGGCCAGGCACTGGGCCCGAAGCATGCACTGCTCTTTGCAAAGGTGCAGGCTTTAGAGAGATCCCAGGAGCAGGGCCAAAGCATACACAGTGACATACCCCACACATGGTATGACACCAGGAAGCCCATGACCTTGGCACGTGGAGGAGAGAGCCAGACAGGGCAGGACTCAGGCCTCTAGCTACACTGCTGAGTCTGACTGTGCTCCAGGCAGAAAATAAAATGTCAATTAACTTTAAAACACTTTGCAGTTTGAATCAAAGGAAAAGACTTCATCAGACTGTCTAAGAAATGAGAATCCCTCCACTGGGTAAGGCAGAAAAACAGGCCCACACCTCAGCAAAGCACTGCTCTGCTCTGCTAACACTCACAGGTGGTGGCCGCCGTGGCAGGAAGCAGCGTGATGTTCTTGGGGGAATCCTTCTTAACTGGAGTTGTGGGCAGCTCATTCTCTTTCTTGCGCCTTTTGTAAGGGACGAAGAGCCTGACTGGGCCACTCTGGGGAGAAAAGTAAAGCTGACCAAGGGTTGACGGTGCCTGCTTCCCACGCCTTATGGGGTTAGTCTATTAGCACTGCACAGAGCAGAAGGGTTCCCCCCCCCCAAGCCCTCAAAATGGCAGAGAAGACATTTTCAGAAGAAATAAATAAGTGGCACAGCTGCCAAGCAAGAACACATACGTCCTCAACATCTGGAGCTTTGGATTCTTAGAAGAAAGGAAGTGGGACCAAGTAAAGGAGAACAAGGAAAACCACAGCCTGAAATAAAAGTCAGCAGCAGCGAGGAGAGTCACTCAGAGCCCTCTGCAGACACATGGAAGAAGCACTGGCAAGTTGGCATGGTCTATAATCTCAGCAACCAAGAGGCAGAGGCAAGATGATGTTCAAGAGGCCATGAGTTCAAGTCCAGCCTGGGTTACAGTGTGAGACCCTATGTCAGAAATAAAAAGCTCAGGGCCAGGAGTAGTGGCACACGCCGTTAATCCCAGCACTCGGGAGGCAGAGGTAGGTGGATCTCTGTGAGTTCAAGGCCAGCCTGGTCTACAAAGCAAGTTCCAGGACAGGCACCAAAGCTACACAGAGAAACCGTCTAAAAAAAAAAGAAAAAAGAAAATTCCTTAGAGACATGCCCACAAGACAATCTGGCCGAGGTAATTCCTCAACTGAGAGTCACTCTTCTTGGTAGGTTAATAACAATTACCCAGCACATCACATGCCTCCACCTGGTGAGTGCGGCCATCACACGTGTGTAATTTATGTGGTGCAAGGCTTTGTGCATGCTGGGTGAACACTCTACCACCTGAGTTACAGCCCAGCCCTCCCCTCCTTCTTTCTTCGTGTGGCTCTTTGGCTTCTGTACCTGCACCTCTCCTGCACCTCTCCTGTTGGCTGTTGGGCTGTGTGGTCTGTTTCTTGCTCATCCCCATGTCTTAGTTTAGTTGCGAAGCAGACCTTACAGGCGACACACTGTGGCCGCAGTGGGTATTGACACCCACTACACCTGGCTTTTTGCTCTCCTGTTTGTTGGAGGCCATGCTGTCTGGATGAAGCACCCCCTGCAGGGTGTACTGGTCTCTGAGAGCTCAGCCTGGGTGTGCAGTTGCCTCAGATAAGAGTAGGCCTCTGTTGGCTTTTCTGCTGAGCTGGTGCCTACAGGCAGAGCTACAGTAGGTTCCAGAGTCCCTGACAGATCCCTGCCATGTAAATTGCCATTATCTGAGCAGGTTAATCTATGACTCTTCAAAGGTAAACCTCTGTAGCCTGCTCTTAATCTGAACAGGCTTTTCTTGGCTGCTGCTTTTCTTGATTCTCTCTAGCTGATGCAAGGCAGCATCTTGCTCTGATGTGGCTACTAGTCTTCCCACTGTTCCCAGAATATTCTTAGCTTTAGACATCCCTATAGTCGCTCTAAAACAAAGTCAGTTCATTAAAGGAGTCATAGTTCACGCTATCAGAATGGCAGCCCTGCTGTGTGCACAGGGATTAAGGCAGGGCCCATCACAATTTGGAAACTGGCCCTAGAAACAAGCTGAGCTGAAGATGCCAAGCAACAGGCCCAGCCAGCCTGATACAGGGCCGAGGTAAGGGGTCTCACCCTAGCACGGTTGGGAAGTCACTGTAACCCATAGCTGTCAGGTGAGCAAGGCTATAGCCTACTCCTACTGTGAGGTAACCTATCCCTTGTTAGGGAGCTGAGGGGAAAGGACCAATCTTGAGAGGAGCTTCCTTCAACCTGAGCTGGAGGAGGAGACCTGGCCCTGCCTCTTGTTCTTTCCTTTGGACTTGGTACTCTACTTAGGTGTTTACTACCCTGGGGGGCCCTGGGGACAATCTCCAGAGATGTCAAGTAGTTGTCTTCCACAGTTTTCACCGCTTACTCTTTGGGGGACAGTCTAGTGGAGCACCTCACATCCCCTAGAGCAGTGGTTCTCAACCTTCCTAATGCTGTGACCCTCTAACATAGTACCTCATGCTGTGTGACACCCAATCATAAAATTATTTCATTGCTACTTCATGACTGGAATTTTGCTCATAAAAGTGTTATGAGTCATAATGTAAATATCTGAATATGCAGGACACCTGATATGCGACCCCTGTGAAAGGATCATTCAATACCCCCCAAGGGGGCTGTGACCCACAGGTTGAGAATCACTCCCCTAGTGGAAGCCAGAGCTTAAAATCTGACAGAGTCCAGTCTGCTGAGTGGTATTTAAAGACTGCAGCTTGGTTCCATGTCTTAGAAACTCTGGGTCTAAGCCTAGGTCACAAAGAGAGTGTCATGTGTTACCTTCTAAATGTCACAGCCTTGATCTCATGTTCAGATCTTTGCTACAATCTGAATTCACTTTTATCCATAGTGTAGTCTGGGTCAAAGCTCATTCCTTGCCCAGGAACATCCAATGGTTCAGCACATGTTGGAAACTTGGGGTTGGCAGCTGGACTCTGGCCATTTCCCAAGAGATCTCAGATCCTGCTCACACACTGTACTGATTACCACAGCAACATAGAACTCTTACAAGCCCATGGTGTGGGCTTGGCAATTTCAGACTTGTGTCCTGAGGCTCTTGAAAGACTAATCCCCTCATGCTGCTCTGTGACTCCACAGGATCTCTGACAGTCTCAGCCATTCGTTTTTTGGGTTTTTAATGATGTTTAAAATGATATTATTTTCACTAAACTTTTTTATAATAGAATCATATTAAAATTAGATAAACTGGGCATGATCCTTTAATCCCAGCACTCAGGAGGCAGAGGCGGGAAGATCTCTGAGTTCGAGGCCTGCCTGGTCTACAGAGTGAGTTCCAAGGCAGCCAGCACTACAGAGTCTGTCTCAAAAACAAACAAATTGGTATTTAAAGACGAGAACATAGCATCTCTCTCCAATTACAATTTCTTTCTGCTCTACACCCACATGCATGTAGACAGCAGTAACTGGACTCAGTGAGTTATGGAAAATAAAAAAGAGGCCATGAAGGTGAAAGCGTGTTGAGGAGAGCCAGGGACATGGGAGGGGAGTCTTAGGTGTACATGATCAAGACACATCGTATAAATATATGAAACCATCAAAGAAAATTCTAAAATTATTCTTAAAATATTCTCTCTCTTGGGAGCTGGGTAGATGGTTCAGAGGTTTAGAGCACTTGTTGCTCTTGCAGAGGACCTTTTTTTTTTTTTTTTTTTTTGGTTTTTCAAGACAGGGTTTCTCTGTGTAGCTTTGCGCCTTTCCTGGATATCGCTCTGTAAACCAGGCTGGCCTCAAACTCAAAAAGATCTGCCTGGCTCTGCCTCCCAATGCTGGGATTAAAGGCGTGCGCCACCACCGCCCACTGAGGACCTATGTTTGATCCCAGCACCCACATGGTGGCTCACAACCTTCTTTAGCTCTAGTTCAACAGGAGCCTATGCCCTCTTCTGCTCATATACATAAAAATAAAATAAATGAACATTTTTAAAAGTTCTCTAACTTTTTAGGAGACGGTCTCACTAAGTAGCCATGGCTGGCCTGGAACTTGTTAGGTAACCCAGGCTGGTTTCCAACTTGTAGCAATTCACCTAACTCCATCTCCCAAGTGTTGGGATTCCAGTCATATGCCACCATGCCTGGCCTAAAGTTTTGTTTTGTTTTGGTTTGGTTTGGTTTTGGTTTTGGTTTTTCGAGACAGGGTTTCTCTGTGTAGTTTTGGTGCCTGTCCTGGATCTCACTCTGTAGTGTAGACCAGGTTGGCCTTGAACTCACAGAGATCCACCTGGCTCTGCCTCCCGAGTGCTGGGATTAAAGGAGTGCGCCACCACCGCCCCGGCTCTGGCCTAAAGTTTTACTTGTCACTTAGTAATTTACCAGATTAATAATGAACTAAAGCAAGGAAATCCTAATTAGGCAGCTGCACCCTTATGTTTAAGACGCTTGAAAGTAATTTGTAATATTAAGGAATGTGGAAACAAATAGAGTATGTTCATGTTAGCATCTCACTTTGAAAAGCTACAGAGCAATACTTAGCAAAGTCAGTAACAAAGATCATGTTTCTTTTTGAATCAGTTAAGACTTTAGAACGAGGCCATGTGTGGTGATGCATACTTTTAATTCCAGCACTTGGGAGGCAGAGGCAGGTGGATCTCTGAGTTCAAGGCCAGCCTGGTCTTCAGAGTAAACTCCAGGACAGCCAGGGCTACACAAAGAAACCTTCTCAAAAAAAAAAAAAAACCAAAAAAAAAACCCAAAAAAAAATTAAAAAAAAAAAAAAGAATTTAGAATAAGGAGCTATTTCAAGGACATTAAAAGATCTATCCATGATAAGGTGGGGGTTTTGTTTCCTTGTTAGGGATTAATCTAGGACTCCTCACATGCCAGGTAAGTGTTCTGTCACTGAGCTATATCTCCCCCCACACACCTTCTTTTAGTTTTTAATCCTTAGTGCTGGATTCAAGGTATGCACCACCACTGACCGGCTTTTAGATTTTATTTCAAGAGTTTCACTAATTTACCCAGGTTGGCTTTGAACTCAACCTGTAACCCGGGCAGGCCTTGAACTGTCCTCATACAACAACCTCCCCAGTAGCTGGAATTTAAGTTGATGCTGGCAGGCCTGGCCGGTGAATACTATGACCAAGGTTGAAAGCACGGAGCAGAGTGCCACATGCATGTGCACTAGAACCTCTTTCAAAGGGGATGCTGCTTTGGGATCACGTGGCTCCATAGAGCTTTCCCATTCGGTGTTCTGAACTTCCTACAGCACCTTCTACCCAGTGAAGGCAGCAGCCTTCAGAGATGGAAACTCCTGAGAAAAGGAGGGCAGAGCTTCCACAGGCAGGAGGCCCACAACACCTAGTGACTTACGAGAGTCATGTCGTCACAACAGGCCGCGCAGGTACAGGAGGCAGCGTGGGGGTTCAAGATACCATCCTGAAACAGAGATACCACAGAGGTATAAATACAGGATTATGTAGACAGAAATACAGAAATGAGGGAATCTGCCACTACCAGGAGTTGTTCAGTGCTAGACTGCACCCCCACCACCAAGACAAAAATCTGAGCATAAAATACAGTCACTTCTGGAAACTTCTTGTCTACACGGCTCCACTGCCAGCAGGCTTTATTCTCTCTTCCTAGGGATGAGACTCCATAGACATTGACTAGCCATAGCCAGGAGCTGACCTGGAGCAAGAATCAAGTCTTCTTCCTTGGGCTGGAGAGTGGGTGTAGTGGTTAAGAGTAATTGCTCTTGTAGAAGACCAAGGTTCAAGTCCAAGCACCCAATGGCTGCTCACAACTGTTTGTAATTCCAGTCCCAGGGCATCTGACATCACACGTACCATGCACGTAGTACACATATACACATGCAGACAAAACACTCATACACATAAAATAATAAAAGAAAAAATATTTTCTTTCTTCCTTGTAAGGAAAATGGAGCAAAAGGGAGGCAGGTATGGCTGGGTGCTACCAATCTGACTTCCTCTACCTTTATTCTCACAGGTCTGATGTTTCTTTTTTCTGTGCTTCCTGCTACCCCATCTGCTCCCCACAGCAATTCTGAGTCAGTGCCAGCATACACCCAGCGCACGCCCAAGAACATCACGCGAGCAGATAAACCGCTCTGGTCAGACAGTGAGTACATGTCATCAGACCCTGTCTGGTGCCACGTTCTGGGCACTTTCTACTGCTCATCTTAAAGCTGGCGGGTCCCAACACATACCTGGATGAGGCACTGCAGGGGTCTGCCCGCATAGCGGATGCTTCTCTTCCAGTCCTTGCTGCTGGCTCTTCCCGCCATGGCCTCAAACTCAGTTGGGCTGTACCAGTTCTCTCCCTGCTTGATACACCGACCCCGCCCACCTGGAACAAGGGGGCTGGTCTTTAGAATTCCTCAAGGCCCGGACCCCGCCCACCTGGAACGAAGTGGGCTGGTCTTTAGAATTCCTCAAGGCCCGTTGCTTGATTGTCTTGCTGACATGAGTTCCTTCTCCCACCTGTTCTCTTTCTCTGCCCTGCCTGGCCTCTAATCTCACTTTCCCTATGGTCACCCAAGAGGCTGCCAGGCAAGTCATATAAATCGACCGTCCATGGCCACTGCAAGCTTCACTGGGTCCCCAACAAGCATCAGCCCTCTTCAGGAATCCTCTGTCACCTGAGGCGTCTGAGATGACTGGGGAATATGGTTGAGCTCTGCCTCTCTCCTCTCTCCTCTCTCCCATTTAGGGTCAGCTATGACTTGTCCTTAGGTCTGTCCTTGCCTTGTGCCCGCCATGGCCTAGGCTCTAGTGACCAGGGATCCATTTCTTCTAACGTATTCACATGACAGGCTTGCTTGGCCCCAGTTTACTAAGAGGGCCAAAGAACACCAAGAACAAAGTCGGAATGTGGAATGGTGGTGGCCAAGTGCTGCCTCACCTGAGCCGAGCCTGCTCTTGTAGAGAGTGCCACTGATGTTCCGACAGCGCACAGGCAACTCACTGTCATACACGGAAGGGTCCCAGTTGTACTTGGTGCCACCTTTCTCCTGGCCAGGTGCCAGTGGGGTAGGAGGGGACTGAGGGCCTGGGCAAAGAGAAGCTATGAGGATGCGAGCACAGAGTGACCAGAGCAGCCCAGCATGTTCCATCCCCAACCACAAAGCCCCTCACAGGTACAGAAAGGACAGCCCTGAAGGGCAGTGCCACCCTTCAACTGTGGGCAGCACCTCTTCTCGCCTGGAAACTTCTGCCCTTTCTACAAACATCGATTTTGTTTTCAGATTTACCACTAAGGAGAACCAAAAAGAAGGCCTGGGGTCAGGTGCTGCGGGTACCTGGGGTGAGAGGTGCTGCTGGGCCCTTCAGCCCAGTGGTCTCCACAATGCTCCCATCTGTGTGGACAACTATTAGCGTGGCTTTCTCAGTGTTCAGGCTGTCCCCGATCTGCAGGGCTGTCCTACCAGACTAGAAGGAAAGACACTCTTGTCAGCTCTAGGGTAGCCAGAGGCTGATTGCTTGACCCAGTGGAATGTGGCCCTACTGCGAGGCTCTCACCACTTATCAGCAAGACAGGATGTTTACCTCGGCCCACACATCCTCTCCACAGACATCTCCAAGGCACGCAAGGACAGAACCAAGAAAAGCGCAAAGGCTGCTAAGTGTCTGCACACCTGTCAAAGCTGAAGTGTTCATATTCACAGTTCCTTTCTGGACACTGAGCAAGTCCGCCTCTCTAAGAAGACTGTGCCGTGTCTGAAGGCTTCGGACAGAAAGCAGAGTGGTGTGACAGACCACAAAAAGTCTCTGACTGTGGACACAGGTGCTACTGAAAGCATCCTGGATGCTCATGGCTGCAGGAGTGAACATGAAGAAAGGACTAACGGATTGTGGGCCTCGGAGAAAGGAGCAGAGAGGTCAGATAGAGCGGCTCTTCGTGTGTCTACAGATCTCAACAGAGCGCAAGCAAAGCCAGGCACTAAGAAGCTCTATTAGGGGCTGAGAGCAGCCGGAGTCTGGTGGACACAAGCTGTAAGGCCAGCTGGCATGGAGTCTGGCCTGATGACAGCCTAAGGGCGCCTCATAGATCCCTGCCTTTCTAGGTGTATACAGCACCTTTCATGGTGGTGACCTAAGGTGAGGATAATGTCCTAGCTCAAATTGGGTCTTTTGCCTTACCTAGCCCAGCCCTGAGGCTCCTCAGAGCACAGGGAGGCACACAGGCCCCCCATGGCTCCCAGAACAGCAGGTGCTAACCCACATCTAAACCCTGAGAGGGTCTTGAGAATGAGGACTACCCTCGTGGGCTGTGCACAAGTCAAAGGCTCTGGGGGCAGTTGCCAAGCACCCTGAACCACACCCAAGAACAGCTTACCAGGACATGTCCTGATATCGATGCTGCGTTTGCCACTGAGGTCGTGAAGACGTTATCTGCAGAGGACCCCACGTTTGCCACAGTCACTGTGGTCACTTCTACAACAGAACGGAACAGAACACAACTTCACACATGATGAAGGAAGATCACAAAAGGCAAAGATTGTGTGAGCTTTAAAGTATCCCACATGGGTATATGCACTCCTCCCAGACATGTTAACTCTTCTATTGATGCTCAGCTCACATCTCCTGTAGTCCAGTCTAAAGTACTTGCTTCTCCCAGAAGAGGTGGATAGCTACCCTTCCCCACCAAAGCTTTTCACATGCAGCAAAAATATCCACCATGACCTCCCATCCCCACTTCACCACTGGCCTTTCTCCCTTTGCAAAGAAGCTGCAAGTCACATAGGCCTGGGACACCTCCTTGACGATCAAGACATGGCAAACTCCAGTCCAGCCTCACCCCTCTCCACTGCCATAGCTCAGGCCATCCTACAGTCTTGTGTCCACTGTCTGAGATCTCCATGCCATCCTTCCCCAGAAACTCTTCCTCCTGAAAAACACGTGAACCTGCCACAGCCACGCCTGTAACATGAACTGGACTCCTTGGGGCAGACAGGTCTATCAGAAGTAACTTCACAGAGCAGCTCCACAAAGATGTATCATGGCCCTGAGACTTCCAACCACACATACCACCAGGTTCTTCTGTATCCTGCTGCCTGCCACTATGTATCCTTTGCAGTTGCCCTTCCCGATCTCTATAAGAGGTTCCGTCTGGCACCCAGCATTCTAAAATGCCCAATACCCAGGGAAGCCTCTGGCATATGGGAAGTAACCAAAGATGCCAACTGGAGTCCTGCCAGCCCCATTAACCCAGCCCTGATCAACCTGCACCCCTGTACCTGTCTAGCTCATATCCATTACCAGTCCATACATGGACACACCTAAATGAACTCAGCTAGCACTGAGCCACCTGGACATCATCTGACTTCAAAAACTTACAACAAAAAAGTAGGAATGTTCTGATACATAAATATACAACTAAAATTCTGACACACACACACACACACCACAGTTGCAATTCTCTGATGTCACCATAGACAACATCTTATTTCTTTCCTGAACTCAGAAAAATATGTGCAAAAAGGACAAACACTTCATAGCCCCAAATCCCACCATCAACCCAGAATTCACGGGAGAAAAAGCAGCATCAAAAGCTCCAAGAAGGCTGGGCGGTGGTGGTGCACGCCTTTAATCCCAGCACTGGGAGGAAGAGCCAGGCGGATCTCTGTGAGTTCGAGGCCAGCCTGGTCTACAGAGTGAGTTCCAGGAAAGGCACAAAGCTGCACAGAGAAACCCTGAGGCAGGCAGATCTCTGAATTCAAGCCCACCCTGGTCTACAGAGTTCCGGGATAGCCAGGGCTATACAGAGAAACCCTGTCTTGAAACAAACAAAAAAATTCTAGAGAAGGAACCAGACAGATGGCTCAGCAGTTAAGAGCACTGGCTGCTCTTCCAAAGGACCTGGGTTCAATTCCCAGCACGCACGTGGTAGCTTACAACTGTCTGTAACTCTAGGCACAGGTCCACAAATATACATGCAGCCACATACTTTAAATGAATTAACTTAATTTGTTTGCTTGTTTTTTTTCTGAGACAGGGTTTCTTTGTGTAGTCTAGGATATCCTGAAACTAGCTCTGTAAGCCAGGATGGCCTTAAACTCACAGAGATCCACCTGCTTCTGCCTCCTGAATGCTGGAATTAAAGGCATGCACCACCACAGCCCAGCTGAAATTAACTTAAAAAAAAAAAAAACAAAAACCTCCAGGAAGGGACCAGAGAGATGGCTTAGATGTTGAATGCATACTGTACTTGCAGAGGACCCAGGTTCAATTCCCATCACCCATGCTGGGTGCTCACAACCATGTTTTAACTCCAGCTCTAGGAGGAATCTGATACCTCTAACTTCCACAGGCAACTGCAATCACATACACATATCCACATACACACATAAAAATAAAAATATTATCTTGACAAAAGGAAAAGCTCCAGGAAGCCTCCCTCACTTCCGTGACTGGATCTAGACTTCAGGTTGACATGCAGAACCAAGGCTTCTCCTCCACAACAGTGCTCCAGTCCTACTGCTCTGAACAAATACCCAGAGTTGATGCGCCTCAGCTCTGATGTACCCTGAGCAGAATCCCAATGTCAAACCTGCAGAGCTTCAGATTGGAAAGCACCTAACAATACAAAAAGCATAGGAAAACGATGGGCTTTCCAAGGATTCAAATGTGCAAGTATAAGACATTCAGGATTCCAATTGGTAGGGAGCTCAACACTCAGGAAGGTCAAAGGTTGGGGAATATGGTGGGCCTGTAAGAGGTAGTATGGTATGGCATCACCTGTACAGAGTGATACAGCTCAGCTCAAGGCTCCATTTGTCACAAAACATGAAAATTAGGGTACTCTATGTGTCAAGAAACCAGAAGAAGCAAAACAGAAAACTAAGTAATGAAGAAGGAAGGAATATCTGCATAGGAAAAGGCAGCCTTAGAAGACCCAGCACAAGGAGATTCTAATGTCACTACAAAGCAAGGCTGATCTGCATCATTACCTTTGAAAAGCTGCCTGCCTTGGAGGACTCTCCTGGCCCTGGGCTCAGGTCACACTTGAACTGGCCTTTGGGGCAGACAGGTCTACCAGAAGTAATGCCGCTGACCAAACCTGGAGCACCTTCAGAACAAAATTCACATCTGACCCATCTGTGCTATCAGCTCCCAGGAAGCAAGAGAGGACAAGGCAGGTAGTAGGTATTGAGAAAGTTCCAAAAGGGTAAAAACAAAACAAAACAAAAAGAGCAGAGAGGCACATTCACACAAGGGAGCAAATATGTATATAGTGCTGAGCCAAGCTAGTGGAGTGTGCAAGATGTGTATGCAGGGCATTGTGAGATGCAGGGCAGGGACAGAGCAAGTGTGCAAGGCATTATGAAGTGCATGGGCAGGTGCAAAGTAGGTGTCAGGGCATTATGAGGTGCATAGGCAGGTGCAGAGCATGTGTATAGAGCAGGTGTGATGTGCAGGGGCAGGTGTGAGGTGCATG
>CABHPQ010159614.1:2306-15004 GCA_902168405.1 Peromyscus aztecus
GCAAGTCAGCCACACAGAGAACCACCGAGTCCTTAGGCATGGAAACAAAACCTCAACAACTCCCCAGACCAGCACATCTTCCAGCAGAATGGCCCGAGGCACTCCACACCAAATTGCCCTCTGAACCAAACCCCGGTGGAGTTCTGACACATAGTTGTCCAAAAAGGATAGCAAGTAGTTACGTGGAGGCTGTTGTTACTTTGCCGTAGATAACTGAAATAGAGTGAGACCACACAGGAAGAGAAAACAGGCCGCATTGGCCTGGGCTACACCAGCTTCAAACCCAACAATCTGAACCAAAAGCCCGTACCTTTTCCTGCTTGGCTGCAAGGGGATAGAGTCATCCCCCAACTGCAGCATTCACACTGGGGGAATATTCCACAGGTGGGCTGTGCACTCGATTCTCTTGGATTGAAGATGAGGGCACAGGCCTCAACTCTAGAGAACCCAGAACTATTCATGGGTCCTTTAACCCCTCACAATCAGCTCCCTGAGGGGAGCCTGCTTTAAAAAAAAAAAAAATGACTGGTGTCAGACAAGACCCTGGGACAAACCTGTTTCCTCTGAGTGTGATTAGAAACACTATACTGGGCAGGCAGTCTGCACAGAGTATGTGTGTGTGTGTGTGTACGTGTGTACATATGGGCACCAGAAGACGAACTTGGGTGTTGTCTCTTGAAATTATTATTATGTTTACTTACTTAATTATTCATATATATATATATATATATATATATATATAGAGAGAGAGAGAGAGAGAGAGAGAGAGATTGTGTTGTTCTAGGAATCAATTCAGGTCATTGGGGGAAGCACACACCTTTATCTATTGAGTCGTCTAGAAGCCCCCTCCCTTTCACTTGGGAAATCACCAAGTAGGCCTAGGCCTGGCTAGCTACCCCAATGATCTTCTTGTCTCCCTCTCCCAAGTGCTGGGATTAGGAGTCCATCACCATGTTGGGCTTTCTTTGTTTGTTTTGGGTTTTTTGTTGTTGTTTTTGTTTTTGATTTTTGAGTCAGGGTTTTTCTGTGTAACCATGACTGTCCTGGATCTCACTCTGTAGACCAGGCTGGCCCCAAACTCAGAGATCTGCCTGCCTCTGATGAAAGGCATGTGCCGCCACCACCAGGCCATGTTGGGTTTTTAATGTGAGTGCTGGGGATGGAACTCAGGGCCAGCCCTTGTGCTTGTAAAGCAAGCCCTTTACCTGACTGAGTGATCTCCCAGTCGGCAACAGTGTTTTTAGAGCTGACTGGATGGCTAGTTTTGATGGTAAGCAGGTGTTCCTCACAAGTAGTTTCATAGTATTTTACAGTTTATAAAGAGCTTTAATCTCACGACCTCAAAAGTCTACCCTTGATTTCCTCAGGAGTCGCAGAAACAGACATGATGTCCTAAAAACGAACACAAAGGCCCCACAACTGAGCACACTACTAGAAGCTGCTGGGCCCTTTGTGTCCCTTTAAAATGGAATCACTTGTTCTCAAGATTCAGGTGCCTGATGTGGCCGGAAACAAACAAAGGGGTGCCGAAGGAGAGCTACAGGGTTTCCAGGAGCCCTCCCTCTCCTTCCCCTGCCTCAGTGATGGGTGGGATTATAGATTCAGGCCAAAACGCTAGTTCTATCAGGACCAACTAACTCCCTTCCATATCCTGGCCCTCTAGGAATACCTCCCCTCAAACTGTGGGTCCTGTCCTATTGATTTAAATGTCTTTATTGATACTAAATATCAATATACTAAATATACTAAATATACTAAGTATCACCCATCCACCCCAGTAATTCTGAGGAGCACCGTCTCCAGAGGCCAGAGTCTGGCTTTTTTATTTCCATCTGGGAGGCCAAAGGGAGGGAGAAGAGCCTGCATAGTCTCCCGCAGAGGGCCCTTCTGGGGGATGCTGGAGGAGCAGGGTCCTCAGGCCTGGGCGGGCAGGTGTAAAACCTCAAGCTCCCAGCCCCTGCAGTTTCTCAAGGCCTAGAAATGTATTTTTCCTAGGGAGCAGCTGGGCCCAGACAGCGCCCCCTGCTGGAATCCAGTGGTCCTGCAGATTGCCAAGAGGCGGCTGCGCGCAGTTCCGAGGCAGGCGGCGAGTCAGAGGCACAGGCTGAGCTCCTTGCGCACGCGGCAGCGGTGGCACTGCACCACGCAGCACCAGTGGAAGCGGCACAGGCAGTTCTCCTCGAGCTGTACGCTCTCCTGGCGGTGTCCGCGACCGCAGCACAACAGGTCGCAGCCGCTGAGGTCCGGAGCACTACTGTTGCAGGCGCGGCCGCGCGTGCCGGGGGAGCCGGTGCGCCGGTTGGGGGCGCAGAAGTCGGGCGAGTCGGCGGCGTAGAGGAGGTCGGCTCGGCCGGGAGGCTTGAGCGTGCGGACTGCAGGCAGCAGGGCTTTGCCGTCGTTGGTGCCCATGACGCGCGAGGCGCCGTGGAAGCGTTCCAGCAGCCGTGCGCCCACCTCGCGGAACGGAGGCAGCTTCTGCCAGCAGGTGCGCAGCGCGCACGAACCCGAGAGTCCGTGGCACTTACATTCGGTGCGCGTGTGACTGCGCACCGCCTGCGGGAGCAGAGGGGCGGGGCGATGGGCGGGGCAGGGGGGACAACAGAAAGCAAAGGAAGCAGAGGGAGAGAAGGGAGAGCGAGGAAGAAAGGAAGGAAGGAAGGAAGGGAGGGAGGGAGGAAGGGAGAGAGGGAAGGAGGGAGGGAGAAAGGGAGGGAGGGAATGAGACAGGTAGCCAGGCAGGCAGGCAGGTAGGTACAAGGTTAGAAGGAGAAAATCAAGAAAACGACCACTCAAAGAGGAAGAAAGGATGACAAAGCCGAAGGAGGAAAGTGGAAACAGTGGATAGAGCAGAGATTCCAGGGTCCAAAGCCAGGGAGCGGGAGAGAATAGAAGGGACGCAGTGGTGAGATTCTCCATTCTCCCTGGAGTGGGGAGAAGCAGCAGCTGTCGCAGCCTAGCCCTCCTGCCAACCCGGCCTCCTCATTCCTACCCCTGGCGGCCCCAGGCAGAGCTGAGCAGACACAGCCAGCCGCCTGGGCGTCTGTCTCTGTCACCCCTCCCCAATCCTCTCAACAGGTATGTGGGCCTGTCCGGACATTCCTCTCCTGAGCCCCCTCCTCCCTGTCTGCCTGATGCCTTGGGCTCAACCTTAAAGGACACAGAATGTGTGGAGGGATGTTCCTCAACTACTCCAGAACTGAGACATAGGATGTAGGAGGGTCCACCTGAATGCACTAAGGAGATCAGGATCCAGTACTCCCTTGCTTGCCACTCTGAAGCTGGGTCTGGGCTGTCCTGGCCTCTACTGGCTTCCCACCGTCCTTTCCAAGTCAGTTCTTCTAGGCTTTGTTCTAACCCTCCCTTTCTCTGGTGCCTCCGCCACCAGATTCCAGACCTTACTGTGGCTCCTAGTCTTTTTCTCTGTGCAGTTTTGGTGCCTGTCCTGGGTCTCACTCTGTAGACCAGGTTGGCCTCGAACTCACAGAGATCCGCCTGGCTCTGCCTCCTGAGTGCTGGGATGAAAGGCGTGGGCCACCACCGTTCGGGTTATGGCTCCTATTCTTAATTTCATCCCTAGCCCTGCTCCTGCCCTGATGTCCACCCCACTTGTCAGGTATCAGAGGGATGCCACCCCACCTTGGGTCTCTGCTGGTCCTCAGTACTGTTCTAGAAGTGTCCTTTCTCCACTCTGCTCACTGTTCCTCTCAGCTCCACACACCCACGTCCCCAACCCTCTAGACTGGACATGTCATCTGCCATGTGTATCTGTGTCCCGGCCCAAGTCCCAGTCTTCCCAAGTTGCCCATCTTGTTCACTCCTACACACATCAGCACCCTCCTACACATTCACACCTTTACTTGTGCCCATGCTGCCACAAATATGCTGCCACCCACACTCTGCCACACCCACTGGCACTCTCTTGCATACTCACACTTCCACACTCGTGCACGACACCTACAGCTCCTGCCCGTACGCACCAGCCTGCCTGCCTCGTTGTTGTGCAGCTGCACCAGTGCCCGGATGTCTCCACGTCCCCGCTTGTGCTGGGCATCCATGAAGAGCCTTGACTTCTCATCCCCAAAGTCCACATCGTCTCCGCAGCCTCCCCACTCCCAGGCCGCGCTGGCATCTGGGGAACCTGTTGGCCCTGGAGGTCCAGGAGTGCCCAGAAGGCCAGAGGGCCTAGGCGGTGCTCGACCACGGGGTGCCTGGCATCCGCACTGCAGGAGTTCTCCCATGGAACAGGCCTGCGTGACCGCATGGCTGGCGCCGGCTGCAGTGATCGCAAACACGAAGGCAGTCTCTCGGATGTCTGCGGAGGGAGGACGGAGATGAGGCCAGTGACTGCCCAGTATGATAGGGGACCCTCCTCCCCCAATCTGTCCTGGGCCATCTGAGAGACAGGTGTGGAGGGGCAAGATGGGCAGAGTGCCTAGGGGGTAAATCAGGAGACAGGGTTCAAGCAGCCTCCCCAAACCTGCTCCCCCGGCAAGAAGAAGGCACATCCCTCCGGGGCCTCTCCCACACTAACCCTGCTGCAAGACGCGCCCAAAGGCCTTGCTGTGACTGGAGCAGTTCCAGCGTCGGAAACGGAACTGGAACTGACATTCTCGGACCCCCAGCCTTGCGCCCCGGGCGAGCTCTGCCACCACTTCCGGCTCTGACTGGCACAGCTCAGCCTGCCGTCCTGCCAGCCGCCTGGCCTTCCTGCAGATGCTGGTAGGATCCATGACCAGGGGGCTACCCACAGCCCTGGGGAGCAGAACAGCAGGTCAGGAGTGTACCTCCCAAAACATAAAAGACCTGGGGTGGAGTGGGAATGAAGGAGAGGGAGCTAGCCCCACTCAGCCCACAGCCAGGTGCTACGGAGTCTCTCCGTCCTGCCCCTAACTGAGACTGATGTTGTCCCTCTGGTCCCCTTTCCATCCCATGTCTGTGTCCCCTCTCTATTGAAGTCTAGACTGAAAATTGCATCACGACAAAAACTCAGTCTTATCCTTCTGTGTGCATCTCCATTAATAAACCCTCAAAGGGGCTTCGCTCAATCGAAGGCAGTTGTCGGAGGCCAAGGCTAAAATTCACTAGGCCTAACCCAAAAGGGAAACAAGGAAGAAATTAGCAGAAAAAAAGATTAAGAAAGCTGTCAACACCCCCCCCCCATCTCATAAAAGAAAGTATTCTAAGAAAAGTAAACAGTATCAAGGGAGGATGTGGCCTTAGTGGTCTGCAACCTGGACAGCCCCAGTACAAAGCAGGGGCCATCTGAAGGACAAAACCGCCATGTGGTATTAGAGTGTCTAGAGAACAGAGCCTGGGGAGGGGGGAGCCACACCCCTTCTTAGTTCGACTTCTTCTGTAAAATGAGAAACTTTCACTTAGATAGGACCCGCCTATCCTGCTGCTCCCTGTTTCCCTGAGCTAGACCGCTGCAGGAAGGAGCTGGGAACGTAGCTGCTCAGCGTTGTTGGCAAATAGGTGATGCTGACCCTTCTCTTGCTCCAGGGTAGCTGGCTTTCCCAGAGAGAGATGGCACCAAGCCAAGCCCTGTGTGCTAGAGTGATATAACCAACTGTGGGGTGGAGGGGTGATGTTTGGTTTGTGGGTAAAGACCTGCTGGAAAGTTCTGCACCTTGTCAGCAGCCTCTTTACCCTGCCCACCTTCATTCCACCTGAGGAGAGAGCTGCCACTTGGTTTCCATAGGTTGTCAGCCAGGAATTCACACCTGGGGGGGAAACCGCTTGAATCAGATGGCTCCTATTTGAACATAGCTAAGAGCTCAGGCTTGAAGGGATCTGTGGGCAGAGCTGGGGAGGTTAACTTGAGACCGTTCAAAACCCTTCTGTGGAGGGCAGAGAAAGATAGGTTGGGGGGGGGCGATTGCACACTGGAGGCAGTGGAGTATAAAATGTAGGGGAAGATGTTGGCAAAAGAGTGTGAGAGGTCAGGGGTGGCCTACTTTTCAGCTTTGCTTCCGTGCATATCCGCCCCACTGTCCCCATTTACTCCACAAGTACGGGCTGCCCAGGCATGTCCTGAGATGTAATGTTCTTAAATAGCAACAAGAGGAATTTAGGTCTTAAGGTAAAACTCTCAACACTGAAGATGAGGTGCTCAGAGAGATGTTTGCAGAAAGATGTGAAAGCCCCATCTCTTAAGGATCTCTCTCTCTCTCTCTCTCTCTCTCTCTCACACACACACACACACACACACACACACACACACACACACACTTGGGAACGATGCTGTTATCCCTAGTCAAATAGTTCAGGGATCAAGCATCTCTTCTGGGCAGAAACAGGCAGCAGAGGTTCCCTTGTATTGAGCTTGGGTGCCCCTCACCCCCACCCTGCCCAGCACCAGCCCTATCCCACTGTCTCCGCCCCAGAGAAGGGACCAATGGAGTAACGATCAGTGAGCCAAGGTTAGGACAACCCAAGCTGGCTCCCGATGACCCAATGACCTTGGAGAATTGATCAGCCTCCAGCTGTTCATCACCTACCTATCCATCCTACCCCTAACCAAGGCCGATGTTGTCTCGCTCTGACTTTGTCCGGCCCATGGCTGTATCCCCTCTTTACTCCAGTCTAGACTAAAAATTGCACTACAAAAAGAATCCAGTCTTATCTTTCTGTGTACATCTTCATTAATAAATCTGTCCACTTATCCACCTCATTAAAAAAGGATTTGGATTTGAGTGGCTTCCAGCATGGTTGTTCAGGGTAGGTAGATAAGCTTATGAGCTCCCTCGTTATTGGGACGGTCTTTTTTCTTTCTTCCTTTTTCTTTATTTTCCCTGGAAGCCTTATTGGGTACCTGATTTATATCCCTGCAGTGTTTATTCTGAAAGTTTGCATGTCATGAATTCTACATTATGGATGAATAGATATAGATACATAATGACAATGAATACTTAACATATGTTTCTGAATGAACGAGCCATAAGCCCCCCGCCTTGAGTCCAGGTTCCATTGATGTGGTATCATATCATGACCCCTAGTGTCATATCCTCAAACATTTTCTCTCCCCGAGATGAGAGGGGCAAAGCGGGCCTCTCTGCAGCTGTCCAGTTCCTCTCTACCACCTGCACACCCTAACTCCCCCTGACTGTGCGGGGGGAAGCTCTGAAAACTCGCCTTCCCCACCTCCATGGCCCCTACCGCTAAGTTCCCCGGCCCCACCCCCACCCCACCCCTGCCCTCTGCACACTCCCTATTTTCCCAAGGTTGAATGGACTTATCTTCCCAAGGTCACTCTGCCCCATCCCTCCCCTTTCCCGCCTCCTCCTTCGGCAAAGCAGGAAAGAGTTTGGGGCGTGCAAGGGAGAACTGCAAAACCCTCTTGGCCTTGTCTGCTTCCCAGGGGCTAGAGATAGGAAAGGAATCATGGGGAGATGAAGGGCAGGGCCCCCAGGAGGTGGGGCTGGCCCTTCACAGGGTTGAGGGGCTGGCTGGCTTCCTGGGAACCAGAGTCTTGTTTACCAGCTGGTCAGGAGGCGGGATGGGCAGTGATCGCACTAGAATCCCAAGGGACCAGCTTGTCCCCTGCCCTCCTGTCCTGAAGACGTAGGAAATGAAACTCCAGAAAAGACCCAAGACAGAGGGTATTGAACAAACTACCCAGCCCTACTTCTGACGCTGGTTTTTGTCATTTCTGAGTGGGCTGAGCCATTCCAGACAAATCAGTTTCCTCTATGGACTTAAGAAAAAATGATGAGTTGATCCGGAAGTGCTCCAGTCTCAGTGGTAATATCTGACTCCACTTCTCGAACAGCTCCCCACCCTCCTCTCTCATTCCTTCTCATTTACTTTGCTTCCTGGACATTTGTTTCCTTACATAATTAGTGCTGCTTTGGGGGAGTCTGGATCAGTTGTTGACCTGGGGTCTGCTCAGAGAAGATGCACACTTTTAGAACAATTTGTATATCCTAAAGCCGGAATGCATGGTGGTAAGGAATAGATACCCTACGTAGGCTCTGGGATATAATCTTATGGCCACTTCTGGGCACAGAGAACGTGGCTATCCCTAAAAGAACTCAGTATACAAACAAGAAGATAGACTCACTCTAACTGTCCTGGCCTGCACTGAGAGTTCTCTTTCAAGGACCACAGTTGATGGATCTGTGGCCCATTAAGATGGAATTAGAGGCCAGGCAGTTCCGACTAACATTATCTGTAGACCTGTGCCCCAGAAACCCCAATATTCTGGTTCAGCTTACTCTTCTACCTCTGGACTCGGGGAATAGAAGAAAATGTTGAAGACCATCAATCACTTCATGGTCACACAGATGAGCAAGGTGAGCAGAGTTGATGGTCTCTGGCCACTTAGTGGAGGGATTCCCCATTGCAAAACAAGTTGAGTAATTTTAAAACCAAAACAGAGCCAGGCATGGTGACATACACCTTTAGTCCCAGCACTTGGGCAGCAGAGGTGGGTCTCTGAGTTAAAAGCCAGCCTGGTCTACAGAGCAAGTTTTTGGCCAACCAGGGTTGTAAAGGCTCAACAATAACAAATGTGCACCAACAGGAGTTGGTCTGGTGGCACATGTCTGTAATTCCAGCTTCTTGGGAAGACAAAGTAGGAAGATTGCCCGCTCAAGTAAGCTTGAGTCTGGGAATCTCAGTAAGACCGTATCTCAAAAAGTGCAGACGTAGCATCCTTGCCTGGCATGCTTGAGGCTGTGGGCTCAATCTCCAGTACTGTTCAAATAAAATGAACACCCAAAGCGGGACTGGAAGGAAGTGGGAAGACCCCAGGTGGTCTCTCACAGTAGTTCCACACAGCTCACCCCTGCTATCAGGGCTCGGGACTCCACCCCAGACCACACTTCTGGACTCAAGGCCACTTCCTCTGCAACTGTAAATCAAGATGTTCTCAGCCAGCATCTCTCCAATCTCACCTCGGCTCCCACGCTCCCTCAGGAGCACCAGCCCTGGCCTCAGCTGCATCCTTCTGGTTGTCACTCATCTGAGTGTGTCCTGCCAGCGTGGGCCCTTGTCTTGTCTCCTCAATTAAGTAGAAGTCTCATTCAATCAATGACAGGAATCTCACAAGCGGAACACACACTCGGGAATTGGGGGATCCAGGCTTGGGCTGGATCTAGGCTCTGTCATTGGTTTGTGTGAAGTGGAGTGAGTCCCTGGCATGTGAAACACACTTGATATTTGTTGGATGGATGAAAAGTTAAACACCAGTTCCTCAGCTGGAAAATGAAACACATAATCCCACCCTATCCGCCCCCCATGTATAATGTACAGAGAGTGGATCCCATCAAGTGCTTGTATCCTTAGGCCTGCTCAATGCAGGGCAAAACAGTAGGGATGTAGGGGGTATGTGTGGAACCCCAAGAATGTTCTTTTTGCGACACTCTGTCTTTCCTGTCCAGTGTGGATCTAGGTCTCCTTCTCCATTCAGCCTACCCAGTGTCCAGAGCACCCACCAGGGTCCACCCCCTTACCCAGCTGGATCACTGAAGCCAATGGGACCACATGGGACCTCCTAGGAGAGTCTCACAGCAAGCACGCCAGTCTCTCTCTACCCCGCCCCCAACTCCTTACCCCCAAGATCCTTCATCTGACCCCACCTCCTAGGAGCCAGCAGAGGGAGCTCTGAGCCCTGGGGCTGTGGGTGGGGGTGTGTGGAGGAGGTGGGGGAGGTGGGTGGTGGAAAGGGGGGCAGAAAAATGTTGCCTGACGGCTGCTGAGGCTGCCGGGCCTGTGCCCGCCCGCCTGTCCTGTCCTGCTCTGTCTAACTCCTAACTCGGTAATTACTGCTCCCCTCCCCCAGTCCCTACCCCCATCCCAACCACCACATCAAAGCCCGTGATGCCCCAGCTCCATTAACCCCTGCCTCCCCACTCCCACCTGTGGTCCCCACTCACCCTTCCCCACACAGACACAATTTGGTTCCCTGTGTCCTTCCTCACACTTTCATCTCCATCTTTTTCTTTCTTTCTTTCTTTCTTTCTTTTTTTTTTTTGAGAGGCAGGGGCTTTCCCTTCCCAGACAGACTTCACTGTGCAAAAGGACTTCCTGCTTGCCAAAGCTCTGGAGGCGATGCCCTCCACTGGATGCCTGGTGGACAGTGGTCATACTCTTGCGTGTACAACGGAGAACACACATCTGAGGGTGAGATGGGGGAGCAACGGGGCCTGTGAAGACCTTGTCCCTCCTCCTGATTCCCACCTCACTGCACATAAGGACAGGGCACCAAAAAAAAAAAAAAGAGACAGGACTCTCAGCTACCAACAGGCAGGCTTAGCACTCTGGGCAAGTTCCCTCCTGTCCTTGGACCTTCTACCCTTACCACTGACCATAATAGACTAGGTTACCTCTCAGTCCTTTCTAGATCAAATTCTAGATTAAACAGAGGACTCCGGGCTGGTAGAGCCAGCCAAAGAAGCCTCCTCCGGGCCACAGTTCTCTCTGCCACAAGCTCCCGGCTGGCCAGGAAAGAAATGCCAGGCTAGGGGGCGCTCTCATCAATCTGCAGAGGGCAGAGGCATCTGGTTCCCTGAGGCCTCCTGCTGGCTGGCCAGGGCTGGCTGCTGCCCTGCCCGATTCTCTCCACAGCTGCACTTCCCCATCAAAGTACACATTCTGGAATCCCCCTTGCAGGGCCCTGGTGATGGGGCCTCCCACTGACCTCCAGCCACCAACTCCAGGCTTCAGATGTGAACAGGGCAGGAGGGAGCCTCACCCCCCCCCCCCCCCCCCCAGGAAATGTCACAGTGCCAGGACTCTGGTGGGCCCAGGGCATGCTCTGGCCGGGATCAAGCCAGCCTCCTTTGCCCCTGCCCTTTTCTGCTCACAGCCCCATTGTCTCCCCAGAAGGGAAGCTGCCAAGGCTGAGGCCTGGAAAAGGGACTGGATGGCTACCCCACCCCCAAGCCATCCCTACTCTGGAGCTTGATGGAGAGCCAGCATCAGCATTGACCAGGAAGGATCAGGGGCCCCAGATAAAGACAGGATGGCCTAATGACCAGGACCAGCATGGACACACAAAGGTATGGCTGAGGGCAGCTAGAAAACCTGAGTGCCAGGAAGAGGTCTGGTCCTTTTCCTGCCTCCCTGTGGGGTCCTTGACCTTTAGCTCCGGTTTCTTTTCCATAAAAAGGGAAACAAAAGTAGGGTGACTGGGGGTAGATTGGGTAGCTTCTTCCTGGTGGAAGAGGGGAGAATTGGTTTATTTCACAGAAAATATAGAACAGTGAGAGGAAAGAGGAAGAGAGAAGAAGGGAGATTGATTTGGCTCTGCTATGAGAGTGAGCTATTTTCTACATCCACTGATTGGAGGTATAAATAAAGATGGATCAGACATTGTGGAGAGGGGAGTGGAGAGCAGAGGAGGAGGGGGACCTGGTGACCTGGGAGCCAGAGGCTCTTTCCTGCCCTAACTCTCAGGACAGAGTTCTTGGAGGGAGGGCAGAGCATAGGTTGGATGGCCTGGAGGCAGGGGCTGGACAAGATGACCTCAAGAGAGCCTGGCCAGTGTCCTGGAATCTGAGGTTCTGTGATTCACGAAGATACGGTTACACTGGAGAGATACACAGAGGCTGGCGGCGGAGTTTAGAAAGCACACACTGCCACATAGCAAGACCCTGTCTCAAAACTAAACAAGAAAAATTAAAAATAGAAATCTCGCACTGCATTGGGAGGAGGTGGAGGGGGAAGAAAGGTGGAGGAAAAACTTCTTTGTAACCAAAAGGCCTGGTCTCTGAGCCGATTGACCCAAAGCCCGGGTCACTCTCCTCTAGGACCCTCTTTTAGTGACCTAGACAGTCAAGTCACCCAGAGACCCTAGAGTCCTCCCAGCCCCTCGCCCCTCGCCCGTGGCTGGGTTGTGGAAATGGCTGCTGTAGGTCACACTGCTTTTCTGACCACCCATGGAGTTTCTAGTCTGGCTATCATCCTCTGAGAAGGAAGGGGAGGAAGGCACCAGTCCTGAAGAACCCAGCTCTAGTGAGACTGGGGAGGTAGGGTGGCAAGTGCCAAGAACCTCAGGCTAACAACCCAGCAAGATCTACCCACTGGCCCAAGCCTGGCCCGGGGTAGGCTATGACAGGACAGGAGCATGCTCGGGAGCCAAAGACCATGAAAGTCAACCTGGGCTCAGACCAAAGGAATTGAGTGTCAGAAATAGACAGAGAAGGGACCAAGGCAGGTGGGAGGAGCAGGTTCTCTCTGAGACACATCTGAAGCATTCACTGGCCACCGTATCACCCTGGCCCTCACTCTTCACTTAGCTCCCCGCTGCAGCTGTGGCCATGAAGGCCCCTGTGTTCTCCCACACCTGCCCTCCTCATCTCCTCCCCCACTCCCTGCTTCCCAGCGTAGTCAGGGTCAGTCTCCAGAGGGCCCAGGCCCCTCTCCCGTTGGCTTGGCTCCCACCCAGCAGTCCTTCCTGAACAAAGGAATCCTCAGAGATACAAACCCAGAAAGCAACACTCCTCCGTAAACCTGTGTCCAGCACCTACACTATCCTGGGCTTCTAGAACTCTCGAGACAAAGGAAACGGGTCAAAAAGACCCCAGGAAATACAACTGTCAGTCAAGTACAGTAACAGCATAGTTGCCCAAGGCTCAGAGCATAGTGAGGGCACAGGACAGAAGGGGGGAGGGGGGTGGGACTGGGCAGTCAGAATGACAGCTCTGTGGAGGAAGTGGTATTTTTTTTAATTGTTAGAACAATTTAGACCAATG
>CABHPQ010159615.1:1740-21491 GCA_902168405.1 Peromyscus aztecus
AGGAAGGAGGAGGAGTTTGGAGGGCAGGTGGACCATGATGCACAGGGCAGGAAGGAGGAGTTTGGAGGGCAGGCGGACCATGATGCACAGGGCAGGAAGGAGGAGTTTGGAGGGCAGGTGGACCATGGTAGCATGCAGTCCTTCCAGTGAACATAATTGCTACAGTATTATGAAGCTTTCTTCTCAGGAAAAAACAGGGGGCTGGGTCAAAAAAGATGCTTGAACCCCCTTCTCTATGGGCAAAAGCATCAAAGGAAGCCCTCTAGGCCAGTGCCCACTTATCAAGGTATACACTGTAGGCAGCAACTCCCTCCAAAGGCTTTGGCAGTGGTCACCAGCTTAACCGTCTGAAGGGCTCAGACAGACGTGAACCGGCTTACGCAGGTGGTGGCAGCCGTGGCAGAGTTATCCCAGGTGGGTTTTCTGACGAGGCTAGCTTACAGCTCATCTGCCTGCAGGCTTGCCTTTTCCTAATTCCCACAACGGGAAAGTATGTTCTAGACGCCACAAAGGCTATGCAACTCCAGTTGCCATATGGAAAACCAGGCCAGTGGTGCCAATATTTAGACTTCGCCTTGAAAGAGCCAAAATTCCAATTTCTTTGTGATGGGAAAATCTCCTGGCTTTCAGTTTTTGGCAAGTAGCTCAACTCATTTTTAAGCAGTTGTGCACTGTACAAGCCAAATACCAATATTTGTTGGCTGGATGTGGTCCAGGCACAGACCATCAGTTTCTGACTCCTGATCTCTGGAGATGAGGGCTCTGGGGTTTTTTCTTGCCTTCCAGAAGACCATAAACTCCAGAAGAGAATGCATGGAGAGGATCAGATTTGCCTAAAGAGCACAGAAACCTTCCTTGGGAACATAAAGTGCAAAAGCACCCCTGCCAGGGCCTCTAATAACATTCCCTCTCCCTCTGGCTGCTTTCTAGATGTATCAGAAGATCACTGTTCATGACGTGAACTTGGTGGGAGAAGGGAGCAGAAGCCGACTGCAGTGGGTGGGGAGGGGGGGTGTTACATGTTCATCAGTGAGACGGCATCCTCCCTTGCCATTTACCTGTGTGAGTTACCTGCAGCATGCCCGGATGTCGGGTGAGTGGACTCAGGTCACTAAACATGCAAACTTTCTCTCCTGTTTGTGCCTCAGCTGAAAAACGTCTGCTTCGGTCAATAACTTGGAGACTTTATAGATGAGGAAAAGCAAGTCTGTGTTCTGCTCTGCCATGTATCATGGGGGAATTGCCAGCCAACACTTGTTCCTCAGCTCTTCATTGTTGATAATGAGGTACAGAAGGGGAAGAACACGGCTCCATTTTTTTTTGGATGCTAAATTGAGCTTTCACAACTCAGAGTTGGAGAAAGAAACTGATACAGATTTAGCACAGGGTCATGATGTCCTTTGTGAAAGGGAAACTTTTCATGCTTGCAACCACTTGTAGTTCTGAGGAAGGGCAAGGATTAGCTAGGTCTCTAAGGGCTACTTGCATGGCAATTACCTTCATAACCCTAAGGACATAGAGGAAAATGCACCACGGTCTAGTGAATAAGCCCTACTTGGTAAATTAAATTTCCTAGGGCCTTTAAATCAATAATTTCAAGTCTCTAAAGAGACAAAAAAAAAAAAAAAAAGAAATTCCCACCCTAGGATGCATGTAGATACCCAGTATCACAACTTAGGGGATTGGCCTTGAAATTAAACACAGAAAGCAAATGAATTATATTGAGTATGATTTAGTATAAAGCTTAGTTCACTGCCACAGTTTGAATATGAAATACACCCCAAAGGCTTGTGTGTTGAAGGATTGATTCCCAAACGATGGTGCTATTTGGAGAGGTGGTAGAAAGCTTGGCAAGTGGCATCTTGCTGGAGTAAATGAGGCACTGGACATGCCTCAGAGGTTATCCCTGGTTCCCGGTTCCTCACTGTGTCTTGCTCCCTGTTCATAAAGTGGGTAGCTCCTGCTGCTGTTATGTTCTGCCTCACCAGGGCTCTTGCATCAGTGAAGCCAAGGCTCTTGCATCAGTGGACCTCTGGAACCCTGAGCCTAAGTAACTCTTCAGTTGTTCAGATCAAGGAATTCATTTCAGCAATGGAAAGCTAACACATTCACTGATCTAGTTCCTTCTACCATCACTCTTTATTCTGGGATGGTAAGGTCTTCTTCCCAACTACCTCATAGCTGGGCTTTGCAAAGATTAAATGAAATTAGTTAAGCATGAATTATCCAATAACTACAAAGAATTTTTATCTGCCAGAAGCATTTTCTCAATGCATATTTCATTTTGTTTATTAACATTCATTATATTTATTGGGCATTTGTGTCAAGCCCTGTGTTAAGCATGCATATAAAACAAAAGAATGTTTTTGCCATGCAGAGATTCCCTGTCTCTGGACGCGGATGGAGAGCTGAGAATTCCCTGTAAAAGGAACGTGAACGTACTGTAGCAAAGCAAGAGGGAACCTTCAAATCGAGAGAGAAATGCTGCTCAGCCTCACAGAAACAATGTGCATACATGCAGCCGAGATCACTGAATGGAGGATCTGGAGCTTGTCTTTGCAAGTCGCAGACCTTCTAGAAACTAGGTGGTTTGTTCACAGCAGAAATGCATTCCTCACAATTTTAAAGGCAAAGACACCTGACCGGGTACCGGCAGATTCAGTCTTGTAAAGGCCTTGCCTTCTGGCTTACGATGGAAACAGCAAGTATCTAAGGCCTCTTTTGTTTTGTTTTGTTTTTTAAAAAATTCTTTTAACTTCTTTTGATTCTTTGTGGATTTCAAATCAGACATTCCAATCCCACTTATCTCCCTATCCCCTCGAATCTGCCCTCTGCCCTTGCAACCTCCCCCTAAAACAAAACAAAATTTAAAAGAAAAACCAAAACCAAAAAAAGAGTCGCATTGTGGAAGCTTTAGTGTGGCCCTTTGAGTCACACAGTTTACCCTTCAATGCATTCATCTTTACTTGCAAGTGCTCACTGCCACAAGTCGTTGGTCTAGTTCAAGGCCTCTGGCTTCTGCTACACCACCAATGATGGGCTCTCACTGGGGCTCCTCTTGGATATTCTGTTTTTGTTGTCCTGTGTCATGGAGATCCTGCCGTTTTGGATCTGTATGTTCATCCCCTTCACATGCTCCAACAGTTCACAGAGGAGGTGGATGTTGAGGTAGGCTAACTCAAAGTCCTGGGTAGTAGATGGGTTGGTCAGCCAGCCAGCTTTCCCTCATCACCACTACCTGGGCGAGCTCTCCAGCCCTGCCTCAGCCAGCTCATCCAATGCAGCCCTCAAGATCCGCTCACCTATGTCCTTGACCATAGGGTCAGCTCTAGTGTGCTGCCCAGGTATGGTGGACACCTGTGGTGAGGAGTAAGGCCATCTTTCCTGAGTGAGTCTGTGAGGAGGGCGCAGCTCTCCCCTGAGTGGTGGGGCCAGCTGTGGTGGTATTGTGTTCCCCAAAATATTGTGTACCTTAATAAACTTATCTGGGGTCAGAGAACAGGACAGCCACAATATTAAACATGAGGATAGGCAGTGGTAGCATACGCCTTTAATCCTGGCATTCCAGAGGCAGAAATTCATGTGTTCAAGGATACACCCAAGCATGGTGACCCACGCCTTTAATCCCAGAAAGCAAGTCTTCAATCCCAGGGAGTGGCGGTAGAAAGCAGAAAGGTATATAAGGCGTGAGGACCAGAAACTAGAGGCATTTGCCCTGGAGAGGCATTTGCCCTGGAGAGGCATTTGCCCTGGAGAAGCATTTGGCCTGGAGAAGCATTGGGCTGGTTAAGCATTCAGGCCTCTAGCAGCAGCAGTTCAGCTGAGACCCATTCTGGATGAGGACTCAGAGGCTTCCAGTCTGAGGAAGCAAGACCAGCTGAGGATCCGGTGAGGTGAGATAGCTGTGGCTTGTTCTATTTCTCTGACCTTCCAGTGTTCACCCCAATACCTGGCTCAGGTTTGATTTTATTAATAAGAACTTTTAAGATTCATGCTACAGCCAGCTCTCCTGCTGCAGTATCCAGCGAGAGGCAGGACCAGCTATCTCAGGGCCTGTGAAGGGCAGGGCTAGCTCAGCACAGCATGGTTCTAGTGACCCCTTGTGCTAACACAGGCCACGGACATCATCACAGACGCCAGCTGCAGCAGGACCACCAGACACTGCCCTTGACAAGCAGCTAAGACCAGGACTAAGGCCTGTTTTCTAAGGACTTTATTCCCACCCAGGTGGCTGGAGCCTTCCTGGTCTTATCACCCCCAAAGGCCCCACCTCCTAATGCAGTTCATACATTGTGTAGTCCAGGGTCATAAACATTGACCCAGTAATAGATTCCGTAAATATCGAGGACAGAAGGAGAAGGAAGCTAGGCTGTGGGAGGGATAGACGATGAGACTTTCAAAGTCAAACTGCACAGGAATGGGAAATTTCGTTGCTCTAAAGCAGTGACACCAAATGCTAGAAGAGACTGAGTGGAAGGAATGTGTAAAGCCTTTAAAAGGCACCACGGACAGCAAGCGCATTCACCTGTCTCAACCAACAGGTAAGTGCTGAGAACAGACTGTGTGCTAAGACCCAAGGGAGGTGCTGAGTTCACAGGGTAGATGGGAGCCAGGTGAACAGTGCGGCCTTCCTAGCTCTGGCTCCCAGCATGCCTGAAATAAACCACTGGCTCATTCGCTCCCATGCCAAAGGTTTTGAAGTGTGTGTGTGTGTGTGTGTGTGTGTGTGTGTGTGTGTGTGTGTGTGTGTGTTTAACTTCTGGAATTTTCCCTCACGAAAACGTACTGCTAATTTATAGTGCTGTGTACTATTTTGCTAGGCTGATGGTAATGCATAAATGGAACTATTAAATGGAAATTAATGAGAAAATACTACTTCTTTAGATTTAGATGCGGTAATTCCACATCCAACTTCAATGGGGCTTGAGGTCTCCTTACAGTAAGTTACCTTGTTAGTTTTTAAAATTATATTTATTGCTTTTTAATTTAATTTAATGATATTAAGGAGGTAGAAAAAAAACATAATTTCACTCCTCTGATAAGCCCTACTGTAAGTCTTCATTTTCTTAAATACAAATATTACAGAAAACTATTATTTTTCTATTTCTGTTTAAGACGTCAGCTGTGAATGTAGTGGTATTACACTGCTTTTGTTTGTTAGCTCATAATTCCATGGGGCAGAGATCAGCATGGCATGCTGGTCTCTCTGCTCAGGGCATCTGAGCCTGAACCCGAGGTGTCAACTTCTGACCTCGCGGTGGTTCGGATCCCGGAAGAGGGACCGCTTGCTCTGTTTCCTTGCTGGATGTCATCAGAGGATACACCTAGGTGCAGCACACCCCAATTTCCTGACCAGGGAGCCCTCTCTTCCTGCAGGCAAATGATGGTGCATTCAGTCCATTCCATGTTCCAACTCTCCAACCTCATTTTCTTCAACTGACCAGAGAGGAGCACCTGCCTTTAAAAGTCTCCTATGGCTAAGTCAGGCCCATGAGATCATCTCTCTTCAACTGTTACATGTCAACACAGAGTGAGCGGAGCTCGTCATAGACAAAGGCCAGTGATTGTGTAGGGCGTGTCCTCTGAGATGCAGGGAAATTTGGGAGCCATCTGTGGATTCTATGGAATCCATAAAAGAACATAACAAGGATTCCAAGTAAAATGATCCAAAGATGTGTTGAGAGAGATTAAGTTCTTTTCCCCCCACTTCTCCCAACCCTACTGGGATACTTAATCTCAACTGTCTACTTGATTGGATTGAGACGTGCCTGGGAGACGAGTTCAGCACCCCTGGGTGTGTCTTCGGAGGTGCTTCCAAAGGCAGATCCTGGAGCCCAAATGTATGGCATCGTCCCTTAATAACCTCACGACATGAAAGCACTACTGAGAGGATCTGAAAGGTAGGAGGTGCGGCCTAACTAGAAGCACTCCCTGGGGAACTGTATCTTGCCCTTCCTAGTCCACCCATTTCCCTGTTTCCCAGCCGCCATGGCACCATGGCATGAACACCACTTCTCTATCAAGCCTCCCCACCGTGATGGACTCGCACTTGTGAAACCAAGCCAAGGTAAATCCTGTGTGTGTGTGTGTGTGTGTGTGTGTGTGTTATTATATTTGTGTGTAGAGTTTGAAGGTATCAATGCCTGTGCCTGACCAAGCCATTGGATGTCTTTATAGCTGTTTGCCTTATTGCCTCGAGACATGTTTTTTCACTGAATCAAGGTCTAGGATGGTGGCCAGAGAGCTCTTGGGATCTTTCTATTTCCACCCTCTAATGCTAGGGTTATAGGCGCACACAGCCACACCTGACTTTTTACCTGGGTGCTAGGGATTCAAACTCAGGTCCTCTGGTTGTCCTGCTTGCAGAATTAGCAGGTGCTCTTATCCACTGAGCTACATCCCTACCTCAAGACACCTATACACTTCGGTGATAACCACAGTTAACAGTTTTCTTATGTATTCATCCAAGAAAAAAATCATAAACGATGCATATTCATCTCCCTATTTCCTCTTTAAACTTAAATGAATAATCAATAAAATCATATTTCTTTTAATCTCCTGGACCTTTTCATAGTGACAATTTGAATCTGTGGCACTGTCATGGCTACATCCAAGCCTTATTTTCTTTAATAGTTGCTGAAGAATTAGCAAAGACATCAGCAATGAATCATCGACAGATTATTATTTCCAGAGATTTTTTTAAATCATGGCCAGAGCTGGAATCAGATCTATTGTTCCACCTGAGACACCTACTCCTTAGGACAGATGGATTCTCCAGGAGCCTCTGCTTTGGGAGAGAGTCAATTAATTTCAGTGTCAAGGAGCAAGTTTAAGTAACAACTCATACAGGACGTGATCTATGTGGACACAATGGGGCTTCAAAAGGACTTGGAAGAGAACCAACAAGAGAAGGACAGAAAGTAGGAAGTGGAGGAAAGGGGGAAGAGGAGAGGGGGTGAAGAAAAGATGAAAGCAAAATCAGATTAAAGTTGAAATACAATCTGGAATTCATCTTTGCTGCAGAGCAGGCACGAAGCTCCACCCTCTGAGCCTTACATCTTTCTCCATAGCAACATGGAAGATATCCTAAGTATTACCTTTTCCCAAAAAGGTGCATGTCTTTCTAATTATCACCATTCTAAAAGTCTTAAACTGCAGTGTTTGATCTATGGCTTTAGAATACCAACATTGTCTTATCTGTTCCTCGTATGAACAAAAATGCAGTGAGACAGCCACTATTTTCATTGTTCTTCAAATAGGACTAGACTTTAAAAAAAATAGGTGTACATCACTAGTCTTAACTCATGGTTCCTAATGCTACAGTGAAATCCCCAGATTCAATTTTTCTGCTGACGTGACAAGCTGCCCCACTTTCATCAATTTAGATGAGCACTGTAAACAACAGTATAGAACCCATGAGCTGAGTGCTTTTCCTCAGAGCTCAGGCTGCTCTTAGGAAACTGAGAAAGCTCTCGCACACAATGTTAATGCTTGTAAATGTCTATCAATGTGGCCTTAACAATGTGGCCCCTCCCTCTTAAAACCGTAGCCCTGTTCACTGTTGTAGAGATATCCTGAAAGCACACCTCTGAAGGTTGCCTACGAGGACATGGAGAAGGGAGCGTCAGAAGTGACTCAGCACCGACAAGGCCTTAACAAGAAGCCTCTGGCTTGTGTGAGGCAATTGCCACTGAGATTCATAGAACAGAAAGGCGACCTCAAGGGCCCAACGCTTTGACTCACCTTCCAGCAGATAAACTCCGTTCATGTTCGGCGCCTGGAAGCAGCCTCTCTAGCAATGCCATTGGACGGGCTGCCTCACACCAGACAGGCCCTTCATCCCACTGTTCTGCAGAGCATCCTCTAAGTCTCTATACCATACAGAGGGTAAGGCAAACATCCCCCACAGAATCCCTGGGAGAAAGTCTGCTGGCCAGCATAGCAGTAAAAGACTGAATGGTTGGGGGTCTCTAGGATGAGGCACATATACTAATTCAGGATGGCTGCCATTTCTACAAGCACAGGACAAATTCAGGACTCTGGTGTTCCTAGACTTGAGCCACATGTATAGGTTAGAATATCAACTCTTTAGACTACAGTGGCCACTCTGGTCCATAGCCCCAAAGGAGGAGGGCAGTAGCTATTGCTCTTCATCTAAAGTTGTCACACGAACCGTCTTCACTGACTGCACAGCTTATGTCAGGCTACAACCCAGGGGTAGCCTTGAACATCTCTTCTACAAGCTTTCAAGACCTTGGCTTTCTACGCCCACAAACTCTTTAGATCCATGCAGACTCCTGTCTTACATTGTGTTGAGGTTGGGCCATCTGATCTGGACAGCGTTTCTTGTCTTCTATGGGTGCCTCATCTATCTCTTCTCCAGGTAAAGTGGTGGGAGGTAGATGCATAGTCAACACTATAGGAGATCGTATACTAAGAATACAGCCATACCACCTAAAGATGTCACAGGAAGAGACTGTAGGAATTTGACATGACAGGCAACAGAACTTACCATCCACGTTTTCCTCCTGCATGTGCTGGGTGAATTTGGATTTGTGGTCATTGTCAACAGAGCATTCTAACAACCCTGAAGATGGCCACAAGAAGCTGGTGTTCGTGTAGTGGCAATGGTGAACGACACAGCTCCATGAGTGGTGATGCAATCAGCACTCAATCAATGACACCAGAGAATAGTTAAGGCCAGGAGCGCTGTACTGTTTCAATACAAATAGACCCTGAGGAGCCATAGCATTATGAATAGTGACAGCACTGTCCCCTCTTTCTCACAGGTGGGATATGTGACAATAGCCAGGAACCACAACTACAGAATAAGCCATCTTAGCTGTAACAATAAAAAATACCTCAGTATGTAAACAACTCCACTTTATCCAGTACTGCAAAGGAAATCATGGCACCTCACATAGGTACATAAACTTTATAATACTCTTTTAAACAGATTGTGTAGCTAGACAGTCTCCTCAGGCACGACTTTCTGGAGGCCTTTCATGTCCTCGAGATGAGCCTGAGGAAAACTCCCAAGCCAGGTTAGCAAGTAAGTTGTGTGTGTGTGTGTGTGTGTGTGTGTGTGTAGCTGAAACCTTTCTGGGTGAAGCTTCATATCTCATACCACATGACTTGGGAATCTTCGTGACTTAACTTAGCAAATATTCTATATTTACATCAAATATTTGCTATTCTGTGTTTGCAAAGTCATTTTGGGGAGACCTTCTTAGTTGTTGAGGTTAGAATCATCTGCTACTTTCTTCTCTTTTAAAAAGAGTTCAGAATTCTCCAGTTGTGTTTCCCTTAATGAATTAAGGACAGCTACCTAATGTCATCTTTCTAGACTGACTGCCAACGTAATAGAGCATCTCTGGATGTCTTACTATGTCATCAGTTGTTTGGAAACTCAGAGAATGAAAATCAATTTTGTTTGATATCCACCTTAACATTTTTCATTGTAGATGAAAATAATATAGATGTATGCTAAAACATACATATGCTAACACATATGTTAATGCTGAAGTAACTCAGGGATTGCCTCTGCACTTTTACTAGGGTGGGCAATCAAAGTTTAACTGTATGCGAAAACTTCCAGCAATCCAATGGGCTCCTTCTGTTTACCACCCACATTTATATATACAAAAGCAGTTAATTATTCAGAAGTGATTAACCCCCCTAATGACTTAAACTATTAAGCTAATTGTATAATTGTTAGGTCAAACAACTAAGATGGGTCAGGGTTATTAGTAAAACTACTTCCTATTCAGAGAACTATAATTTATTTCTAGAAATAAGCAAAAAAAATAGAGAAAGAAAGTCAAAGAAAAGTATTAAAATTTTAAACCAACTCAGAGTTAATAAAAGTGACATAAAGACTTTGTAAGTGCACATCATACAGATCCTTGTTATTTGTCTCAGCCATTGATTTTTTTTAAATTTATTTATGTAATTTGGTCAGGTTCTAACCCTACAAAATGCCCTTAGACAACTATGTAGCTCACTCAACTGGTAATGCATTTGACTTGAAAGCTCAAGGCCCCAAGTTTAATTCCTAGAACTCAAGTAGGAATACTAGTGTGGGTAGTCACACTTGTAACCCTACCACCGGAGAGGCAGAGACAGGTGGGTTGCTTGAATGCACTGGCCAGCTGGCCTAGCCGCTTGATAAGTGAGAGACTGTCTTAAAAAAAAAATGTCAGCAGTTTCTGAGAAACAGGGCCTGAGATTATCCACCTGCATACACCCAGCAGTATACACCACACCACACACACACACATACACACACACACACACACACACACACACACACACACACACACACACACTCCACATATAAATGCACTTAAAGATTCTTGTGCTAATCAAAATCAAAACTCTTCTCCTGGAATTTAAAACTTAATGCCTTTGAAATTCTGTAGTAGAGAACAAAATAGTTTAATTACATTGTAGTATTGAAAATTAAAATATATATTTCTGAATGTGTATAATGATAAAACTTAAAGATAACCATGCTGACAGTATCATGCCTATTGTGTCCTGAAACTTTAGCAGATGTCTTTGTTTAGATAGAGATAATATAGGGGAAACAAGAGAAGAATAATTTGAGCTTTTTAGTGGTTGCTTATGTTTTTGATGATGAGACATTGTTCCCCAAGTATTTCCTCCCTCATACCAAACAGTGACAGAAAGGACCCAAATATCAAAGACACACTTACACTGCCTGTTATGATTTGAATATGAAAGTCACCCATGGACGCATCCTTAAAGATTTAGTCTGAGATGGTAGCATTATTTTGGAAGGTTCTTTAGGAGCTGGGAAATAGCTAAAGGAAGGAGGTTGCTGGAAATGGGTCTTTAGAACTAATCTGTCGGCCCCCTTCCTCCCTCCATCCTCTCTCTTCTTCCTCCTCCTCCTCTTCTCCCACATTCCCCATCTCTCTCTTGACTGCCCTCCATGAAGTAAGCATCCTCTGACACACGTCCCTGCCACTGTACCACCACACCAGAAGCAGTGTCACCAAGGAAGACAGCCTGGCCCCTCTGAAACCGTGAGCCGAGATATGTAGCGTCTCCCTTTTGGATGCTTTTCTCAGGTATCTGACAGAGCTGCAGGAAATGTGGCTAAGACACTAACCTCCTAAATGTGCTGATGATCACATGACGAAGTGTAAAGAATTTTGAACAAAGACATTAACAACTGACACAAATTAGCTCTACTTTCGTAGCCCTAAATGGCAAGTTTCAATTTTTTTTTGTGTGGAATTCAATAACAACAAAATGTATTCATCTTCCCTCAAAAGGCAGAGGCCATTTAGAAACAGAATCCCTGGGAAAATAATCTTAGAATGTGAAATTCTGTGACTCTCACAAATAAACCACAAATGACATAAAATTAAAAGCAATTTTCTGGCTTTTCAGCACTGACCCTCAAATGGATGTGTCTTATTCAAAGATCAAATGGTATCTTCACATCCTACAAATCCAGCAAAAAAAAAAAATCATTTCTAAACATGAAGAAACTGAACTGAAATGAACATCGGATGTCTAAATAGAAAACAGAAAACACCTGCTTCCTTTTAAAAAGCTGTTTCAGAATTAATTAGAAGGTATTGATTATAAATAAGCAACAACATGGTGGAAATGAAGAGCCAATTCCTTTAGACTGAAAAATAGTATTGAAAATCAGTAATACTCAACCGAGTGGCTCTTGTGTGGACATCATGCTGGTTACCGAGCATGGTTTTAGAGCATGTAAATGGTTCCAAGTCCTTCATTGTGCAGTTATGTACCCCCATACAGAGAGAGAGGTGGGGGATGGGGAGAGAGGGAGAGAGAGAGAGAGAAAGAATAATGCCTTTAAAATATTTCTTTCCTGGTGTCCTTTTCCATCCCCTCTCTGCTCCATTTTCTAAACAGTGGGGTCAACCTGACATTTCCTAGAGGGTCGTTCCTGTCGGCTCCAATCGCCTTTTCCCGGATGCTGACTCAGCCCACCTTCACACCACTAGCTGGTAGCCATACCAGGAAACCTTCACATTCTGCAAATTTTCTGTCCTGAGTAGAACAGGCTCCAGGCCAATTTCCTTAAACAGAACAGATTTTCAGACATTTAGACAATCACGTTTCTAATTACAGAGGGCCCAGAAAATACATATTATTTCAGACTTGGATGGACTGTTTGATCCCAAGTGAAAATCTCTTACTGTGTCACCCAGATGACTATCATATACGAGGGCCATAATAAGTATTCCTATTGTAGCAGAGCATCACTCTAACTTGAAAAGCCAAGCTTTTAAGAAGGCTGCTATAAATAGAGTCAAGTTTTAGGCAAACTAACAAAATTGGGGGGAAGGGATAGGAATCAATCAGAGTTTAAATTTCCAGCCTTTGTGACTTTGATTATCTGCCAGCTTTTTCTGCGTCAGCTGCTGGATAAAGGCCACACAGAGAATATTAGACAACCGAGGGAACTTTTCTCTTTCAAAGGCTTATCAAGGGTCAATGGAATAGACTTGAATAATTTGGAAAGGATGGCATGCTATAGTCTGCTTGAACCCTGGTAGATAATGATCTTTTCTTGCTGAATTCATTAGGACAAAGTTAAAAGTAAGTTACTATCTCACAGTAAAACCAGAACCCTAAAATCAGAACTCAGTGATGTGGGGAGATGCTCCTGCTGGTAAAATGCTTGCCACAGGAGCATTAGAACCCGAGTTTCATCACTGGTGCACACACAATAAAACACAGCAATGTGCATCTGTAATCCAAATTATATTTTTTTCTTTATTAGGAAATTTTTTATTCATTTTACATACCAACCACAAGTTCCCCTCTCTTCCCTCCTCCCCCCCCACCCCCAGCCTTCTCTCCCCAACCCACCCCTCCATCCCCTCCTCAGAAAAGGTAAGTCTTCCCATGGAGAGTCAGCAGAGCCTGGTACACTCAGTTGAGGCAGGTCCAAGCCCCTCCCCCGGCACCAAAGTTGTGCAAGGTCTCCCACCATAGGTAATGGGCTCCAAGAAGCCCACTCATACACCAGGGATGGATCCTGATCCCTTAAGCAGATCAAGCTACACAACTGTCTCGCTTATGCAGAGGGCCTAGTTCAATACCGGGGAGGCTCGTATGGGTCTAAATTTCTTGAGTTCCCACTAGTTTGGTTTGGTTGTCTCTGTAGTTTTTCCCATCATGATCTTGATGCCCCTTGCTCATACAATCCCTCTTCTCTCTCTTCAACTGGACTCCTGGAGCTCAGCCTGGTGATTGGCTGTGGATCTCTGCATCAGCTTCCATCAATAACTGGATGAAGGCTCTATGATGACAGTTAGCGTATTTCACCAATCTGATTATGAGGTAAGCCAGTTCCGGCACCCTCTACACTGTTGCTAGTAGTCTAAGCTGGGGACGTCCTTGTGCATTCCTGGGAACTTCCTTGGCACCAGGTTTCTCCCTAACCCCATGATGTCTCCCTCTATCAAGACATCTCTTCCCTTGCTCTCCCACTCTGTCCTTCCCCCAGCTCGACCATCCTGTTCCCTCATGTTCTCATCCCCCATCCCCTTCCCTCTATCCCCCACCCCTGCTCATCCCCAGTTTACTCAGGAGATGTCATTTATTTCCCCTTCCCAGGTCTATCCATGTATCCCTCCTAGGGTCTTCCTTGTTACCTAGCTTCTCTGGAGCTGTGGGGTGTAGTCCAGTTAACCTTTGCTTTACATCTAGTATCCACGTATGAGTGAGTACATACCATGTTTATCTTTCTGAGTCTGGGTTACCTTACTCAGGATGATATTTTCTAGTTCTATCCATTTGCCTGAAAATTTCATGATGTCACTGTTTTTTACTGCTGAGTGGTATTCCATTGTGTATATGTACCACATTTTCTTTATCCATTCTTCAGTTGGAGAGCATCTAGGTTGTTTCCAGGTTCTGGCTATTACGAATAATGCTGCTATGAGTATAGTTGAGCAAGTGTCCTTGCAGTATGATTGAGCATTCCTTGGGTATATGGCCAGGAGTGGTATGGCTGGGTCTTGAGGTAGATTTATTTCCAATTATCTGAGAAACCACCATACTGATTTCCAAAGTGGCTGTACCAGTTTGCACTCCCACCAACAGTGGAGAAGTGTTCACCTTGCTCCACATCCTCTCTAACACAAGCTGAAATCAGTGTTTTTGATCATAGCCATTCTGACAGGTGTAAGATGGTATCTCAGAGTCATTGTGATTTGCATTTCCCTGGTGACTAAGGTGTAATCCAAACTCTTACACAGAAGGATTGCTGGGGCTTGCTGGCCAGCCAGTCTAGCTGACTTGGAGGAGTTTGGTGAGAGACCCTGTCTCAGAAGATAAAGTGGAAAGTGATGAAGGAAGGTACCTGTCATTAACCTCTGGCCTCTCTACACATGGCACATGCACACACACACAAACACATACATGCAGGTACATGCACACACAAATCAGAGCCTAAGACAATGCTGGTACATGAAATACATTGAAATGATGCTCTTGAGGGAAAATCAGCAAAGGTTAGGGGTGCAGGTATGAAGGATAGTAAAGAGATGAGCATGGACGTAGTCCCACCTAACACGTGATTTCACACCATGAAATTACTTATTGATCACTTGATCAAGGGAGCTGTTGGTAGGGTCTCTCCCTGCCCATTAATCATTGGGAGCCCTTCACTGGGGTGAAGATCAGCTCCTACAAGCTGCAGCTTCCAATAGACATCCTCTAGAAAAGGCCAGCTGTGGGTCGTTAGCAAGCCAACACTCACAGCTGGTGAAGAAAACATGGGCCTTGGAGGGTCCATGTAGGCCACTCATGGTGTCCACTACATTCACAGCTAGTGAGGAGTGAATGGGCCTTGGAGTACCCACACGAGATGCCCACAGCATCCACCACATTTACAGCTGGGGAATACACGGTCACCACCAGCTTGCTAATGACAAATCACTCACAAATTAGGAAAACATCCAGAGTTCAGTCAGATGTTAGACCGACTGAAAAGCTCATCTCAAGAATCCACAGGTGAAGTCACTAAGATAAAATGGCTAGCGATCTTAGCCCATTGCCCTGAATTAAATTGCACCCTATGACTTGTGCTTCCTTTGCTTGTTAACAATCCACAGCCCCTGACATAATGCATCCTTAACCTACTTTGGTGCTCTTAATTCAGAATTATTCCTTCTTCCCGCATGGGGGGGAAAAGCTGCCAGTTTTGAGAATACCCATTAAGTTAAAGGCATAAGGCAGAATGCTAACATTGGACTTGAGGCAAAAGAATTGGACTTTATAAATCACAGAGAGCATTTCTTTTTAATGGAAGAATAAAGTTTCCAACTGAGGGATTTGGGGCGGGGAAGGAAGTTACCTTTTCTAAAGTATAAAATTTATTTGTGTCTGATGAGCTCTGTTTTATGGAAGTTCTTCACCCAGCAGGAAATGCGCGTGTCTGTTGTGACCCTCCCTGTTTCTCAACTGTGAGCACTGGGAATTGTAATCACACCATAGGTGATTTTTCCCTTCTCTCCTCTCTGACTTTGTGCTGGAGATTGGGAGTAATTCACTTTTTCATGGTTGCTCTGTGGTATTCTGAGGCAATCAAAACAAATATAAGCCTTTATTACCCAACAGGTAGATGGGAAATCAGAATCCAAAAGACTGGAGAATTTGGTAGTCCTTTTACAGATGAGCATTTTGATGTTACACACAAACACACATGTGCACACCGATACATGCATGCTACATACATATGCACCCATACACACATACATATATGCACACATAATAAAAAAATCCTTAGATGCATATTTCTGCTTGCTAATTTTCCTCCTCACTCGGACATCTAGAGAGCAGTCCGTTTTATATTTTAATTCATTAAAAAAAAAAGGAAAGGAAAGACATACCTACCTCTTTGTCTGTTTCTTTCTCCTCTGGCCTAATCAATGAGAAGGCATTAAATATAATTGTTTCCAAATCTTAACTGGAAATGTTGGTTTGATCACAAAAGGCTTTGTTCAAAGGGCATGGGAGTCCATGCAGAGGGTCACCAGCACTATTTTCCACGGGGACAGTTTGATTTCTACATCTCAGAGACCAGATATTTGTCCTGGATTCTGCAGCCAGCCTAAGGCAGTGGGAGATTTTTTTTCTGAAGCCAAACAAATCTCCCTGTCTCATACTGATCCAACCTAATTCTAGCCACACAGCCTACACATTATATATTTCCTATTTTGAGAAAAGCATTCCTGGAACAGGGAGTGGGCAGTAGACTCAATTCTGCTTCCCACTAAATTGAGACACCTTAAAGATAAGAAAAGCTGCACTTTCTGTGACAGGGAAGAAGTAGCATGCTTGCTACTGTGAAAAATCACCAACTAGGGAGCGGAGGATGCGAGGAGAGTGGTGGATTGACTTCCGGTTACAGGACAGCTCTGAGCTCTTGCAGAGCTCAATCTGGCTTCCTCCTCTTACTCCTCAGCACCAGCCGACATCCTTAGAGAAATAGTCCCCCAAGGGCTAGAAGCAGAATTTTGCTTTGCAATCCACACTAAATTTGCAAGTTGCTGTTAGTGTTCATGGGCCCATGGTGCCTTATCAGTGCATGCCCACGTCACTGCAGTTTTAACAGCAGGATTCAGCGATGAAGTCTCATAGTCACAACTGCCTTCCGACCTTCTCGGTGGGTGGTAGGCAAGGTCAGTTTTCTTCATATTTCAATAGTTACTATATGATTCCTGGGGTTTAAATTCTGGTTTGAAAGCATGAATGGCAGCCTTTTTATTTTCTTATTGGTACACAGATATGATACTTTATTTTTACTGTCTTTATTTGGAGGGAATCAATGAATGGATTTATGAAATACCAGTAAGGGAGAAGAGGAAGGGAGGATGAGACAGGGAACTTCTTACTAAAATATTGCAAGAGTTCACAAAAATGTTAGTACTAGTTTTCAAAATCAACGCTAATAGACATTTACCTCTTTAAACGCGCCTGAGTTCAGTCTCATAACAGAAAATTTCATCTCTGCAAAAATGCAACCGAGGAAAATGAAAGGCAAGTAGACAAGAGCTAAAGCCAGAGGCATGGCCGCCTTGCTAATAGAATTAGCAGACATTTATTTTGTTTTTACAGGTGCCAGACGCTGTTAAGATTTCAAGTATGCAAGTGTTATCGCTTCCAAAACAGGAGCTCCAAACTCATAGGTGGGACTGAAGCCCAGCTGGAATATTTACTAGCTGCACGACTTCTTAAATGTATTTAAACCTCCCCCAATGTTTCCATTTGTTCATTTTAAATAGGTATTAAAAATAGTCCCCAACTCATTTCCATTCTAGAGAAGAGATATCCGCACTCTAATGTTCAATGCAGCATTATACACAGTAGCAAAAAAAAAAAAAAAAAAAAAAATGTAGCAACAATTTAAATGGTCATTGATAAATAAATAGATATTTATATGTGGTATACATATAATTCTAGCCTCAGAGAGCAGAGACAGCAGGCCAGGGCATGCAAGCTAGCAAGCTTGACAGTATTAGTGAGTTCTGCATTTGATTGAGAGCCCCTGCCTCAGGGAACAAAGTAGAAGAGTGAGAGAAATTGAGTCCCAGCAACAACCTCCAGCATCCACGTGCATTCACACATACCTGCACGTATTCCCACATACATGCACAAATATAACTTGTGGGGCCCACAGAGGCTCCCTAGTAAGGCCTGACTCAAGGTCAGAGAATCTGATCTTGATTTAACCAGCAGGGCTGCATCACAGGATGATTTGGCCAGGAGCATGGTTATCAGGTGTTTTGAAGGGTCTACACTCAGCTGTACATTGTGCTTTGATCTTAAAAGGGGGAGGTCTTTTCCCTCTCCCCTGGGTAGTGTATAAGAAGCCCATTAGAATAAAACTCTGGGCAGCTGGGTTTTGACCCAGGGCTCTCCCGAAGCTATCCTGTGTCTCTCTGTCTTTCTCTTCGTCTCCGCCTATATTTCTATCTTAATACTTCCTCATTCCTCTCTCCTCCCCCCAAGAACCCTTGGACGGGTTGGAGCTGGACTCCAACAATAACTGTCAATACCTGTCATACACAACACAACACCAAAAAAAAATGTAAAAAGGAGAAAAGCTGAAGAAATTATTCCACCTGAAGTAAGAGAAAACAATCCTGTTATTTATGATAAAATGACGAAGTTGAGGACACCGCGCTAAGCGGAATAAGCTAGTCACGGAAAGACAAATGCGGTGTTGTTCCTCAGCAGCCGCCTTCAGCGTTGAACTTACAGAAACAAAGGGAGAGCAAAGTTTGTCGAAGGCTTAGGTAAAAGGCGAGATGGGCCGTGATGGTTCAGTCAACAAAATCTGCAAAAGAAGCGCTTGAGAGCTGCTGAGCAGGGTGCGCGTCACCAACAGGACCGCACTGTACAGTTAAAAGCTTAGTAAGAGGGCAGGCACATCCCGCGTCCAGTGTTCTGCACCATCAATAGGAAAATAAAACTTTTAAAAAGAAAATCCTCCCCTTCCGGGATGTGTTTTGAGGCTATGTGAATGAATATATCAAGCAAAATGTGGCAAATGGAAGGAGCTTTTTAAGTGCAGACCAACGCTGTTACCTACTTATTAAAGATGAAAAGGATGAACTTCAAACGGTTTAGTAAAATTCTCAGGGCCACAAGGTGAATAACAAGCAAATCTGGAATCTGGATTCAGGTTACCCATCTTGAAAGTCCACTGGTGTAAGGAGCAGACCCTCACTCCTGAGGAGCAGACTCCTGGTGGCTCCTGCGGCTTGGATTGGAGATGGCCAGATACGGCAGAACTACACAGCAACAAGAGGTCAGTGAACTGTTTTTGGTCAACCACTTGTGGCAAAGCATGAGAGTAAGGAAACAGTTCCTGGTCCCTGCAGAGTGACTGTGCCGCGTGTTCGAAGGCAGTATGGAAAAGACCCTCTCAGAGGGAAGGCTTAACCCAGGGAAAGATATTGCCTGAAACTAGATTGTCAGACGACACTCACCCCTGCATCTCAAGTATGACATCCATTCCTGCCCCCCCCCCCGCCCCCGTTTTTAGAGACAGGGTTTCTCTGTATAGTTTTGGTGCCTGTCCTGGATCTCTCTCTGTAGACCAGGCTGGCCTCAAACTCACAGAGATCCACCTGGCTCTGCCTCCCGAGTGCTGGGATTAAAGGCATGCGCCACCACAGCCTGGTTTCTAATCTGTTCATTTTATACACATACTATGTCATTCACTCCATGGTACTGAATCCCCATTAGTCCCTCCCATACCTCCCTGAAGCAAAACTATTAGCTTCCTTTTATAAAGGAGACCTAAAGAATTCAGATGACAGGATCACAAAATGGCAGAGGGAGAATTTAACTCACATTTTCTTGGTTCCTTGTTTTAACCAAGAAATAAGCATTGGCTTATCACTTTTATTGTGGTGCTGTATTTTACATGAGATGCATTTAATGGATATTTAGGTGAAGCTCCTCACTCATGTAATAGTATTGCATTAGCACTGCTTGTCATGCATAGAGAGACTCAGTAAGTACCATTTTTCCTACTAGCCATACTACTAACACAATCTCCAACTGCAAATACCTACACATCTCTTATATGCTGTTCAACTAAAGAACTGAGAAAGGGGATTATTATTCCCACTTTAACTGATACAAATTTTGAGACTTGTAGAAAGTGACTTGCTCCAGTTAAAAGTTTTTAAAGTAGCTTTGTTCTCCAAAGCTTTCAT
>CABHPQ010159616.1:0-20443 GCA_902168405.1 Peromyscus aztecus
AGGAGGACAAGGTTGGGTGGGTGGGGCTCAAGGTCACCCAAACACTCTGGGGTGGTGCTGTGGCCACCTCTAGTGAGGAAGAGGAAGAGGCAGGGTGTGAAGTGGCCTGCCTTTTGGCTTGCCCTGTCTGATTCTACTGAGCTCCTGTCTGTTGTCATTAATGTTCCTCCCCCTTGGTCACCTCCCTGCTGACATCAGTGCCTTGACACTCAGCCGCAAGAGCTGGGCCGGCTCTGCCACCTGCGGGCCTCTGCTGACACCCTTGTGGCTGACAGTGATCAGCCTCCATGGTGTTTTGTGGTGGCAGAAGGGCAGCCAGGAACTGAGAGATTGGACCCCTTCAGTTTCACTCCTGTGTGTCACCATGTGTTTGAAGGATGCAGCACCCTTTAAGGAAAGGTGACTTGCAGATCTGGGTGTTAGGGTTGGGAAGGGTTAAGTCTTCCCTCTGAGACGGAGTCCCAAAACCAGTAACAGCTTCTCTTTCATTGACTTGCTTTCCATGGGGTACGTGTGTGTGTGTGTGTGTGTGTGTGTGTGTGTGTGTGTGTGGCTGTGTGGCTGTGTGTGTGTGTCTACATGTCTCTGTGTGTCTGTGTCTGAGTGTGTCTGCATGTCTCTGTGTATGTCTGTGTGTCTGTCTGTGTGTCTGTCTATGTGTCTGTCTGTATGTGTGTGTCTGTCTGTGTGTGTGTCTGTGTGTCTGTGTGTGTGTCTGCACATCTCTGTGTGTGCTTGCATATGTGAGTGTGTATGTTCCTGTGTGTGTCCATGTGTGTTCAGGTGTGCATATTTTGAGTCCTCCCTTCTTTCCACTACTACATACTATTCCGTTCTTTCATCGTTTGGATGGACTTGGGGGCTGCGTTCCCTGCTTTTCTTTGGCACTTCTCTATTTAAGTAAGAAGTGCTGCCTGTTACACTTAGTCAGTGTACACTCAGCACAGGCTTGTTCAGCCTTCACGCTGTGTCTCCCAACACGAGCAGTTCTGGTAGAAGCACCTTCTCGTATACCCTGTGTGCAGTTTCTCTCAGTGACCTTCTCCTCCAGATCCAGCCTCATCCACTGCACTGCGCTGGACATTAAATGCCACAGCTGAGCCCTTCACTATGGTGGACCTGAATGCCTGTCTCTATTAACACACTATCCTGAGGGCCCTTTCCCATGGTGGGTCTGGTCTGTCTTTGCCAACACGCCATCTGAGCTTGAGTGTGGGACTCCCTTGGACGATCTCTAGGTTCCAACAACACCAGCATTGAATCCATGGACAAGAATATTTGTTAAGAAGCCAACCCTATATCCTACAAGGGACCTAGGAGGACTTTTTGGCAGAGGTGACTGTGGCACTTGGACACGGTTTCTAGAAGGGAAAGGAGGCCCGTTTGGAGATATGAGAAACAGTGCATGGGAAGGCGGAGATGGACCTTCCAAAATGTGGGAATTGGAGGAGACCGGTGCAAGTAGGGCTGGGAGTAAAGCTGGGAGAGTCAGATGCAGCGTGACTGGAAAAGACCCAGAATGCCACTGTGGGTGTCACCAGACAGGCAGTGGGGACCCGTGAAGGTTTCTGAATAGGGGCATGGCTTGGTGATTAACACAACTCCTCCCATGCCAGGATTGTATAAGCATTTCTGTAGGGACCCCAGGCAGCATGGGGCAGGGCAGAGGTCCGTGGCGTGGCAGGTGACAGTTCTGGGATCTAGCACTCACAGGGCCCATGGGTGAGCCCAACACCATACTAACCATGCCAGTTCATTAGTACCTAGGAGGTGGGCTCTAATGTCACTCCCACTTTACAAAGACAGCCAAGGAGGAAGCAGGGTACGCAGGTGCTGCTGGGAAAATCCTCTGTGCATACTGCTATACCTCTAACAACACGACATTCTCAAATCTACACCGCTCCACACCGACACTCAGCTTGGCCCTCACATCTCCTCTGATACTAGCTGTCCCTTGTCCTCTGACAAGGGCCTTCATGATTATGGGACTTTTCACTTGGATATTCTAGAACAGTCCCGAGATCCTTAACCAAGTTATTTGTGAAAAGTGCCTTTCACCTTGTAAGGCAATGTGCAAGTTGGTGGATGCGAATGTGGACATGGTGGGGTCATTATAGTGGCAACCATATCAGCTGTACACACTGCCCAAGTCTGCCTGTCCCAGAATGCAGCCTCTGTACCATTTACCAAGCTAGGTACCTCCCTGGTCTTACATAGCTTCTGCTTTCCTCCTCTAAGACTGCAGCATCAGGGGCAGATGGGACCAAGAAGAGAAAGCTTGGTGTCTGCCTTCATATAAGGGGCCAGCAGCCATCAGGGAAGGCTTTCTGGAAGACAGAGCAGGTGTTCTCAGAGTGGCTCAACCAGTTTCTGAGTGGAGCAGAGGCAATCCAGGTGGGGAGGGAAAATGGACGACGCAGCGGGCCTCAGGGCCCTTAACCCAGCCACCTCTCACCCCCTCCTCCCCAGCTGGCTCTGAAGAATGCTCTGCGCTACTTCCCGCCCACTGTTCAGAAGCAGTTGGCCCAGGAATTTGCCCAGGAGCTACGACAATTTGGACACATCTACATGTACCGGTTCTGCCCCAGAATTGAGATGAGGTGAGCCCTCGTGGGTTTCGCTTCAGATAAGGCTGTACAGAAGTCAGGAGCCTCAGGGAAGCCATGGCTGAAGAGGAGGTCAGTCTGTCTGAGCTGGGGAGGTACCTATGGAGGTAGCATGGTGAGTTGACACCCTTGTGCAGAGAAAGTAAGTAGTGAGGTGTCTTTGGGGGGATCTGGAGCTGACCGGCCTGGCCAGAGAGGATGGGGTCCTTATCAGATAGGTCTCTGGCCTGCGCCCCTAACCTGCATTCAGTCCCGTTGACTCTGGAGCACCAAGTCTCTCTGGGACACTGTATGTTGCTCTGTAGGGGAGAGCTGGTGGGAGTGAGATGGGGTGTGGTGTGGCTGTTGGCGACTTTAAATCTGTCGTGTTCTCCACTGAAGTTCTTACACTGTGGCACGCACGGCATCATGGGAAGCTTTCTGACAGTACAGAGTGCTGGGCCTCACTGGACTTCGGGCTCAGCAGCCCTGAAGCAAAGCTAGGACTCTGCATGTTGGGTGCTGCATCTTGTGTCAGAGAGAACCATTGTTCTGAACTTACCAGAAATCCAGACTTGTTCGAAATGGCCCAACAAGTCTGGATTTCTCTCCTACACCCCCCTCCCCCACCTTCCCCCCCTGCCCCCTCTGTGGGATTGCTGCCCAGGAGCATTTGATGGGTGAATGAAAGAACAAATGACTAAGCGCCCAAAGGTAGAGGGCTCTGGAAAGCAGCCATTCTTTGGGGTCAGAGTCCTCCCAGGCGTGAAGAGAGGGACAATGACTGGAGTGGACTGGACTTCCCGCTGTGGGCATGTGGGGACTCAAGCCACCTAGCACCTGATGGCTCTGGTGCTCCATTTCCCCCTGTGTTTCTAAGGACTGCTCTCAGGTGCCTTGTCAGCTGGGCCAGGGCAGCATCTTAGTGGGGTGGGAAGCCTGAGGGTTGCCTTGTCTCCTGATGCTGGACTTCCCCTTGCAGGGCCTACCCCATTGACCAGTACCCATGCCGGACACGAGCGGCTGCAGCCATCATGCACATGATTATGAACAATCTGGACCCCGCTGTGGCCCAGGTAATGGCAGGGAAGCCGAGGCCAGCATAGTCCAGAGAAACATGACCTGAGATCCTGAGTAGTGCTAGCTAGTAAGCCTTCAACGCACTTACAAAGCTGGCATAAGACAGCCCCTGGACCTTTCTCTGTAGCTATAGGGCAAAATCAAAAGCAGGAAACAAATATAAAATAGCAATATATTTATATAAATGCACCCATAATTTTAGCTTTCTGATGGCCACCTGAAAATAAACAGATTTAATAATAGTTATCATAGTGTCTCTTAACATTATTAGTGAGAGCCCTTATCCTTTTACACGGAATCTTGACTTGGAAGATGTATTTCACCTGGGCAGCCATGCTCTGTAGCCAGCATGGCTGGTGGCTGCTGTGTGTCCCTTCAGGCTTCTTGCCTTGTCCCTCCCTGTACGTCATTGCTTCTCTGAGTCTAGCGGCAGGTAGGGGCCCTGCTTCTCTCTGTCCACAGCCCCATCTCAGATGATGCCACATCTTCTCCAGTTTCCACAGGAGCTGGTGACCTACGGAGGAAATGGGCAGGTGTTCAGCAACTGGGCTCAGGTATGGTGGCCTGGAAGGCACTCGGTGGTCCATGGCTCTGCCTGATGCCTGATGCTTCAGCAGTGGCAATCACCTGGAGATGCTTCACTTATAAGAAGGGGTAGAGTGGCATTATGGGATGTACCAGGAGACCCTGGAGATGAAAGAAGATCTAGGCAAGCAAGGCCACTAGGATGGACCAACTGAGACCTGCAGGGATCCCTGGGTCTGGGTGTAGGGTACAGGGTCCATGTGGGTGCCAGTTCGCACTTACAGAGTCCTGCATGTGCACTGTCCATCCAGTTCTGGCTGACCATGTCCTACTTGTCGAAGATGACTGAGGAACAGACTCTGGTCATGTACAGTGGACACCCGCTGGGCCTCTTCCCCAGCAGCCCGGGCGCCCCACGCCTGGTCATAACCAACGGGATGGTGAGTCTGAGGCGGCAGGCGTGAGGCCTACCCAGGACTGGGCTTGGAAAGGGGATGCTGTGGGTGAGGAGGAGGTCCAGACAACACTGCACCGCTCACACTCGGTTCCTTCCTCTTTTCTAGGTCATTCCCAACTACTCCTCCAGGACAGAGTATGAGAAACTGTTTGCGTTGGGGGTGACTATGTAAGTCCCAGTGTCAGCTCACTGCTGTGGGGTCTGCCTTTAGCTGCATTCCACGATAAGATGACGTGACTGTGTTAAGCCTGATTTCAGGGATTCTTACCACGCTGTAACAAAATCATTTCATTCTCACACAGCTGCACCCTGGGAGCTTGTGTAAATGCTTACTGTTTTTTTTTTTGTTTTGTTTTGGTTTTTTTTGTAGACACAGAACCAAAGAAATATACAGTTTTGGATTCCATTGTTTCCAAAGATTTTGTTAGGAGTAATCCCAAACATACAGAAAATTGGCTCACAAATAAAAATATCACACAGTTGATTTAAGGAAGACACACAAATACTTGCCCAGGTCTGGACTCTGTGCAGCCAGAGAACTTCTATATGATTAAAGTGATTTTATTAATGAAAAAGAAAATTTGAAAACAATTTTCAGGGAATACCACCAAAATTTTGTGGTAAAAGTACAATTGCTGAGGCCAGGCATGGTGGCACATGCCTTCAATTCCAGCACTCACAAAGGCAAAGGCAGGTGGATCTCTGTGAGTTCAAGGCCAGCCTCGTCTATAATAACAAATTCCAGGACAGCCAGAGCTACATAATAGAAAGACCCTATGTCAAAATAAACAAACAAACCAAAACAAGTACAGCTTCTCTCTCTAGCATGTCTGTCTATCTGCCATTGATGCATCCACCCAGCTTGTCTTTGGATGAGCTTCAAAGTCCATTGCGGATACTGCTGGCTGGGATTTGATCTTTGTTTTGGGCCTCTTTTCCTTTTTAAAGTATATCTGCATGTACAGCCATCCAACTGCTGATTGAAAATGTTTGAAATCAAATTCCACACTAACCAGATAGATGTAGGCATTTTCTTGCTGTTGTCCACTGAACAGCAAGTGTGGTTACCATAGCCACCTACAACAGTACTTACATGATGTGAACTATGTAGGTTCTGTGCAGATGTGGGCTGTTTGACATGCAGAACTTAAGTGTCAGAGAATTTAAGTGTCTTCTGGGGGCAGTGCCTTGGAACCTGCCCCTGGAAAGGATTTTGATGGATGATTCTCCCACGAGACACACTCATCCCTGTACCCCGTGAAATGTGCTCAGACAAACTGTGCAGCCACGTGACTTGCCTCGTCAGGTACAGGACCCTGTAGCCAACCTGAAGAGCTTCCAGGACACTGATAGGATGTGAAAGCTTTCCATGTGCTGTAACGCTAACTCAGGCTCTGCATCTAAAGGTTTCATCAAATGTCATGGAAGGGACTGCACTGAATAAGGAAAGCCTATCCCACATGGGACTCCAGGGGACCGTGTCTCCTGTATCCTTCCAAACATTCTTCATGCCCATGAACCCTGGGCTGGGGTCACCATTGTGGCAGCCTCTGCACTTTGCCTTTCCCCGTTGACAATACAGCGTGGAGTCTGTGGAGCACAGACCTGGCAATTCACTCTCTTCTGTGGTATTCAGTGGCACTGCGACCCTTCTGGCAAGGCATCCAGTCTTTAGCCTGGTACAGAGGGTGTTCTGATGCTCACGTCTTTGTGCACCTCTGGGACCGTCACTCGGGGAAACACCACATAAAATGGAATCTGCAGAATGGGAAGCCAGCGACAGGTGACAGTCCATAGTGTGACCACAGCACAACCCCACTACCACCACCAGGATGTGCCCTGGTTTTACCAGGCTTCTGAAACAGAACCCTTTAGTAGAGGGGGAGAAAACCAGGGCCTCAGAAAAACTAGTCGCTCTGTTGCTGGCTATAACTAGCTTCTGTGAGTCTTGCTAATGTTATTGGGCCTGGACATTTTTTTTGCTCCAGTGGAAGCAGCCTGGGGTCAGAGGGCTGAGGGAGCAAGCACATCCTGGCCCACTACTCCCTCACCATGGCCTTGGGATTGTCCCCACACTTCTGTTTCACAGGTGGGACTAAAGTCCAAAATGGTAGAGCTATAGATGTCAGACCTTGTCTGGCTGTGGCTCTGAGGGTTTGCCACAGGGAGATGTGGGGCACCAATTGCAAAAGGATAGAAATTAGGTCTGGTGGCACATGCCTATCCCAGCCCCTTGGGAGGCTGAGGCAGGCTAAGGCCTGGCTGGGATACAGCGTGAGTTCAAAGCTAGCCTAGGCTAGCTAGTGAGAAAAAAAATATTTTTTTCAAAGAGAAGCTGGGGCTGTAGCTCAGTGGTAGAGCTCTTGCCCAGCATGCATGGGGCCCTGAGTTCAATCCTCAGTACAGAGTAAAAGTAGACAGTGTGGCAGAGATGGGGAAAGGTTTACTGTGTAAGGAAACTGAGAAGACCTGGACACCAAAACCTTCCTGCCATCAGGGCGGCACAGGTAGCCGTGCAGAGAACATCCTGTGAGGGAGAGTGGGGAGCAGGCTTAGGCTGTTGGTTGAAGTGGTCGGCACACTGGGCTGGGAGGCAGGGGTGCCCCTAAAGGCTCCTCTTTCAGCTGCAGAAAGCTTTTGGTCCAGCAGCTCTATGCTGTAAGTTGGGTGTGCCATGCAGCCTTTTAGTTGAGACCCAAGGATCAGAGCCTGCACATCCCTGGGCCTGTGTCCTGTGCAGTCTTAGGGTCTGGACCTCGTCTAGACAGAGGGGACATTCATAGGCCCTGTCACAGTGGACTGTGTGAGAATTATCAAGTGACAGAGGCACAATCTGCAGGACTGGGATATTCCCATAATGCCTGGGATCTCAGCTCCAGAGCTCCATAGAAAGCTGACCCCACAGGGTTCACAGTGGGTTTCACCATCTCCAGATGAGTTCTTTTACGCCAACATTGTCCTCTTACATTTGTGATACTTGTGCAGTCTTTCGAGATAAGGGACATGGCCTCCTTTGTGCTTGCTTATCTTTTTGAGACAGGGTCTTGCTGGAAGCAAGAATCCATGATCTTTCTGCTTCAACCTTCTGAGTGCTGAGATGATAAGTGTGTACCATGCCTGCATATCTCCATTTTTAGAAGAGAGAACAGCGGTTCTGGGTGGTCAGGTGTATTGTGTGGTTGTGTGGTAGACTGGATATCCACTCACAGGCTTGTGACAACACACCCTCTAGCCAGAGGAGAGAAGGGGCTGGGGAGAGCCACTGAGAGGCAGGGATCTAAGAGAAGAGATGATGACCCTGGTGTTGAGAAACATGCAGCAGAGGGACCTTGAGAGTCTCCTAGTCTTCAGCAAAGAGCGCAATTAAGCTAGCAGCAAATGCTGCTGTCCCCATTACACTGCCCAAAACTGTTTGCTAATTATCCAACAACAGCAATGGCCACACTCAGGCAGTACTGATGACATCACTGGATTTTTTTTTTTTTTTTTTTGGTTTTTTGAGACAGGGTTTCTCCGTGTAGTTTTGGTGCCTGTCCTGGACCTAGCTCTGTAGACCAGGCCGGCCTCGAACTCACAGAGATCTGCCTGGCGCTGCCTCGCGAGTACTGGGATTAAAGGCATGCACCACCGCCGCCCGGTGACGTCACTGGAAATTTGACAGCATCTATTAATATTAGATGACCTCGCAGCCTTCCTGCCTGCTTTCTGCCCTGTGGACAGAGCCCTCAGGTGGAGGGAGCATAGAGGAGGCCACGTCATTGCACTCACATCGAAAATCAGAGCCGACAGGCTTCCCGGAAGGGTGAAGAGAACCATTCCTCTGAATGTCATCTGTTGTGAAGCCATGGCCTGTGCTGATCTGGAAAAGACCCGAGGGCAGGCTGTGGGGGGCAAGCTCCTAAAACAATGCCTTCGGAATGGAGCCCCATACTCACGTAATTCAACAGCAGGCATCTCTCAGCATGGCCGCTGTGGATCTGGTGTGCACCACACAAGGATTCTCACAGACATGTGTTCGCTGCTACCACCTTGCCGTGTGTGTCCAGCGCCACACCCAGGGATCAGCTGCAGTAGGAAGATGCCTCACAGTTAAGCCTACTGGATGTCACCTGGATGGAATCCTGCAGAACATGCTTTCTCATGCCCCAACGCCTTCCCTGGGTTATGTGTGGCAGAAACACATCCTATCCTTTTTTTCTCACGCTGTTCTTACATCATAGTTCATTTCTCTCTTTCCTCCATGTGTAGACATTTCAATGGCTTCAGATATTGGCCACTGTTGATAAATTTGCCGTGAATGTCTTTGTGAGTGGCTGAGTAGACACCAGCATGTGGTATGGGCATGCTGGCCCATGTTCAGTCGTGCTCCGCCGAGCCCAATCATCCCCATGATGATTTTTAAAAATTAATTGTATGACAGACAGATTTTAGGGGAATAAAACCTGTTTGTAAAATACCAGGAGGCAGGAGGGCACAGGAGGCTCTAGCTTATTTAACTTGTTAAATATTTTGGTTAGAACACAGTGAAATAGGTTTCACTATGACATTTTTATACATGTATAAATATGTATTATGTATGTAATTTTCTTAAGTTTTATTTTTATTTCATGTGTATGAGTGTTTTGCCTGTGTGGATGTCTGTGCACCACATGAATTCAGTGTCCAGGGCGGCAAGAAGAGAGTGTTCAATCCCCTAAAACTGAAACCATGGATAACTGTGAACTGCTATGTGGGTGCTGGGAACCAAACCTGGGTCCTCTGCAAGAACAGCCAGTGTTCCCAACCACTGAGCTTTCTCTCCAGCCCCATCATAGTGACACTTCTTATTCATCTTCCCGACTGTTCCCTGATGCCCGTCTCTCCCTCTTGCTAGACTCCTTTCTTCCCTGAGCAGCTTCCGTCTGCTTTCACGACACACACGCTCTCATTTCTTCCCTTTTAGATCTCCTCCCCACCCCCATAGTCCTCTTTCTACTCTTCATCACACACACACACACACACACACACACACACACACACACTACATATAAGTGAAAATAAGCAGTTTGTCTTTCTGACTCTAACTCTGGCTTATTCTGGTTAACACAATGATCTCTAGTTCTAACAAAGGAGAATGTCGGAGAACATTTGAGGGTGGTTCAAGGTTTCATCTAAAGATCCTAAGCACTGCCCTTTTCCTCTCTGCTCAGGTATGGCCAGATGACAGCAGGCAGCTACTGCTACATTGGTCCCCAGGGAATTGTCCATGGCACCGTGGTGAGAGACGGGCACACATGATGAGTGGCAGGTCCCTGCAGGTGGATCTGCCAGGAGTGGACAATAAGCACCCTGCCTCCCCTGCCTACAGCTCACTGTGCTGAATGCTGGTCGGCGGTACCTGGGCATCGAGGACTTGGCAGGGAAGGTCTTCGTCACCTCCGGGCTTGGTGGGATGAGTGGGGCTCAAGCCAAGGCTGCAGCCATCGTTGGATGCATCGGAGTGATCGCAGAGGTAATCTGGGGAGCCGCCGCCTGTCCTCCAAACTCCCTGATTCATTCATTCACTTCTCTGCTTGCTTGCTTTCCTCCCTCCCCCTCTCCTTCTGTCCTGTCCATCTCTGCCCTCCACACCTTTCCACTCTTCCCACACCCCACTCTCTTCTTGATTTCTTTTACTGAACCCCCTCACCTCCTCCACAAAGCCTTGTGCTACCTCACTGGATGGGGCCCTGTGGCAACACGTGGGTCCTGCTTGCACAGTGTCCACCACGCTCCGTGTTCTATGCCCACTAACTTCCAGCCCACGAAGCTGTACTGGTGGATGTACAGCCATTGCTTCCGGGGTCCGGCCCTTCAGATGAAGAACCTAGATGACAGAGAATAAATATTTGTGAATTGAATTAGCATAGAGTGCCCCTCCCCCAGCTTCAGCAGCTGACATTGGATGGATGGAGGAGGCGGACAAGCCACTCCTTCACAGAGGTGTGCACAGGGGGCTTGCCCTAGTGACTCACATCTGTTTGGAAGATGCCAAGGTCAAGGAGGGAAGCTGCAGGGGCAGCAGAAGGAAGGAGCTTTGAGCTAAGTCTTGGGGACACACCGTGTAATTGGGCTTAGTTGACACTACCTGTGTCTTGCACACCTGAGCTTTGCTAGAACTGTGCTGGGCTGCAGGTAACAGGGCATCTGTAGCAGCTTACGTTTAAACTTAGGAGTTTTATTTTTCTCATGTAACTATCATGTAACTGACTGTGCTGGTATTGGCTCAGCAGCTCAATGATGTCAGTGCTAGCTCCTCTAGATTCTTCTGGGTTTCTCTCATGGAGATAAAAATCACTGCACCAGCCAGCCATGCCATCCACATGCAAAGCAGAAAGAAGGGTGAAGAGACATGTCCGGTCTGGCTGACTATCTCAGTAGCAAAATCATGTCTCGGAAGCTCCTTCTTTTCTCCCATTGCCTGTAGTGACTGCCCTGAGGCTGCATCATGAACGTGGGGTGGGAGTGCATGGGGTGGCACCTCTCAAGAGGTGGTTCAGGAGTGATGTGTAATGGATGGCCTGTGTCCTGTGACCTCAGGTTGACAAAGCTGCACTTGTAAAACGCCACCGGCAAGGCTGGCTGATGGAGGTGACTGACAGCTTGGACCACTGCATTGTGAGACTCAGGTACAGTTGGCTGCACAGGACTCAGAGCACTTGACCCTGGGCGTTGGAGGCAGGGGAGGAAGCATGGCTAGGCCTGATGTCCAGCCACAGGTGCCGTCTAGAGGTTCCACTGGGGAAGCATCATGGGAGGGGTCTCTAGAGAGTCCATTTCCCAGGGATTATTGCTGCTGGCTTGTGGGCAGCCATGGGGCTCTGAACTTGAGACTCTCCTACATTCCCCTCCAAAATACTGGAATTGAGATGTGTGTACCATGCCTGGCTTAATTATATTCATCCTCTTATCTATTTCTATTTTTGGAATCATCATTAGTAAATTCTACCACTTCCATGTCCTACCCCAGAAGTGAGTTCTATGAAGAGCTTATTAGGGTTGAGACACCCATTTTCCAGTAACCACTGCAGTTCAGCTCAACCAACTGGGACATTCCAGCATGTGTTTTTCCTTTTCTTGTATCATGGGGTATGAGAGAACATACCTCACCCTAGCACATGCCTCCAGGCCCACACTCATTCAGGTCCACACTCACACAGACCCATGCAGGTCCACACTTAAACAGACTCATACTCACACATAGGCCCGCAGTTGCACACAGGCCCATACTCACACACACACCATCAGTCACACACGGGCCCATAGTCACAGAGGCTCACACTCACATACAGGCCTCCAATCACACACAGGCCCACACACTCACGTAAACCCACTCTCACATGGTCCCACTCTCTCACACAAGCCCACACTTACACACAGGCCTAGGTGACCTCCTGTGTCTGCCACATCCGGCCAGCATTAAGCTCCCTGTGTATAGGCACAGCAGCTACATCCAGGGCGGCTGAGGACAGGTGTGGGTCAGCTGCTCTGCTCTTGTGTCCTTCTAGGGAAGCAAGGAAAAAGAAGGAGGTGCTCAGCCTTGGCTACCATGGCAACGTGGTGGATCTTTGGTAAGTGGGAATCGGTGGCTTGAGTACCTCAGGGGCGCTAACCAATGGCTTCCAAGCCACAAGCTCTGAACCTCAGCTCTGTCACTCCTGGGGAGGCCATCCTCCTCACCCAGACACACAGCCTTTCTGTCCATGCATGTTGCAAAGGAGGAAGTAGACACTACCTACAAGGTGTGGCCAGGGAGATGTGGGCTGCAGCTTCTGCTGGCTGGCTCTCCCCAAACCGTGCTTGCCTGCCCTGTTCTGACCACCCCACCACTTCCCCAGGGAGCGCCTGGTCCATGAATTGGACACCACAGGGGAGCTCTTAGTGGACCTCGGGTCAGACCAGACGTCCTGTCACAACCCGTTCAATGGCGGCTACTACCCTGTGCAGCTGAGCTTCTCAGAGGCCCAGAGCCTCATGTCCTCCAACCCGGCTGCCTTCAAGCACCTGGTGCAGGAAAGGTGGGTGCAGGGCGGGACAGCAGAGCCTGCAGGATCCTAACCTTTCCGAGTCTCAGCTGCCTTCTTTCAGAGGGGATTGTGGGCTCAGTACTTTTGGGAATGGTGGGACAATCTGAATTGATATTTGTCAAATCAAAGGCAGCTTGCACGTGTGTGCTGGGTACACACTGGGACACCCGCAGTACCCTCGTCTGGTACATTGGACCTCAGGGTCCGATGGAGAATTCTGGTTTAGAGGGGCACTACAAGACAGGGGGTTTTGAGGGGTTCAGGGTTTTAAGCCGACATGGGAATTGGTGGCACTGGGAGGAGTCACAGTGAGCTAAAGGAGGCTGGTCCTAGGGGAGACTTTTCTGGCACCGGGTTTAGAAGGCCTTGGGAAGTTTGATGGGGTGGGGCTGCAGAACTGGAGGGCAGGTCGGGGGCTGATCACCTGTCTGTTACAGCCTGAGGAGGCATGTCTCAGCCATCAACAGGTTGGCCCAGGAGAAGTTCTACTTTTGGGACTACGGTAACGCCTTCCTCTTGGAGGCTCAGAGAGCAGGTAGGCAGATGGGGGTGCTGGCCAAGTGGTGTCTGGGGCCTGTGTGAACATACCTGGGTGAACTCTTTTCTCCCCATTTCACACCCATAGCTCAGGCACATGGTCACCCAGTGAGTACCCAAGAGATCTCACTGTGCCTTTACCCAGTTTTCCCTTCTTGAAACTGGTCCTGCCCGGCAGCTGGGCCTCTCTGGGCCTCAACTTCTCCTTACATTTTAAAAATATAAAAGGCCCAGAGTCCGCAAAAAAAATTGACTCCTTCCAGGCCTTTTTTTCATGGCCATTTGCAGGGCCACTTGCAGACCTAATGGGACGAGGTCCTCTGGGTGATGCCTCTGGGGCTGACACTGAGTCTGTGGGCTCATACGTCTGTACCCTACACCTAGACCACACGGACGGCTGTGCACCATCCAGGGCTGCACTCTGCTTTTTCTCCTCTTATTTTGCCTAAGGAAAGATCTTGAGACTCTGTTCCCAGCCTTTCCCAGGGCCCCTTGTTTAAGTCACTGTCTGTGTGGCCATGGATGCTCACACAGATGGACGACTCCGCAGGAGCAGATGTAGAGAAGAAAGGCGCCAACAAGACGGAGTTCCGCTACCCCTCCTATGTCCAGCACATTATGGGGTGAGTGATGGAGGTTCCACTTTGGGGTGTCTAGTACCTTTTCTGCCCCCCCCCCTCAGGACTTAGGACCTCCAACACTGATCACCACAGGGCTGTGTGCTGAGACCTCACCCAACTAGGAAGTAGCCAGGCAGTGGTCACAGAATTTCCACATAGCACACAAGTGCAGAGGTGGCTTCTGCAGGGCCTCAGCGAGAGGACAGGGAACCAAGGAGCCTGGTGGCCAAGGTCACTCCCTGTGCACACCACCCTGCCAGGTACCCACTCATTCTCCTAAATGATGTGGCCAGGAAGCTGTCCTTTGCATGATGATTCAACCCTGAAGACCAGGACCTACCGTGGCTTTGAAGGCCTTGTGCCATCCGGTGGTTCAGGGCCAGTCTGAGAAGGGCCGGCACCCCCAAGTGGGGAAGTAGGAGGACCCTGCAGGAACCAGAGCCAAGGTAGACCAATCAGGGAGTCTGGACTTTTAGACTCATAGGTCTCAGTGTGCACAGAGAAGGATGTAAGACATCTCTGGATGGAGTCCAGAGAGGCAGAAGTTGCCTTCTGAACTTTACTGCTGTGGGTGGGAGCAGAGCCAAGGGTGGGCTGGGACACTGGGGTCCAGAGTGACTGGATTTCCCCCAGGGAAGAGAAGCAGGAAAGAGACAGCAGGGATAAACTCAGCTGTGCTTGGCAAGTGTGGAGCTAGCATGGCCCAAGGCTATAGCATCCCTCTGTCCCACTTCAACTGCTGCGGAAGCTGAGTCACCAGGGAAGGCCAGCCCCAGTCTACACACTTACCTGCTTTTCTCAACTATTTACTTTAGGTGACTGGTTTTTATGTACTCTTCCTAAGAGTAGTTTGAGAAAACGTCTGTTTGTCTTTGTCCCGTTTCCCTGCTTCTGACGCTGGGGAAGTACAAGTTCAGAGATGAGAACGGAGGCCAAGGAGGAGGCAGAGGAGCAAGGAGGTCCTCTAAGACTTATTTCTTAGAGGCCGACAGTTTTGAGCTCCTTCTGGATGCTGCACATCTCCCCTAGGCATGCCTACATGCCACTCCCCAGCTCAGCAAGAAGGTGCAGGCAGCCCAGGAGGTTGTGGCTAAAGAGACATTTGTCCTTGCAGGGACATATTCTCCCAGGGCTTTGGGCCCTTCCGTTGGGTATGCACATCAGGGGACCCCCAGGACCTGGCTGTCACCGATCATCTGGCCACATCTGTGCTGGAGAAAGTCATTGACGATGGAGGTGATTCTTCTGGGTGGGTGGTACTCAAGAGTGGTTGGTCTCCCAAATCCCCTGCTTCTGTAGGATACCTGGTGGCTAGTGGTCATATTCTGCATGAATCTCAGGACCACAGGTTGCTGCACAAGGGGACCTCGGTCGCTTTCAGGCCTTGCTCTCTCAAAACTGTTCAGAGCATGAAGCCCATCCACACACACATCAGGATCCGCCCTCCAACCCTCTGCTCACCTCTGCCTCTGTCCCTGCTGGTCTCGCAAGGCACAAGGAACTTTAAGTCAGTTGGCTATCTATCACTGTGACAAACACCTGAGTGAGCCAGCCTTCTTCTTAAATTTAGGAGGTTTTCTTTTGACTCTTAGCTTCAAAGGCTTCAGCAGTGGTCAGTTGGCTCCACAGTTTTGGAGTGGAACACCCCTGGGAGCCAAAGGGAAGAGTAGCCCCAACATCTCCTTCAAGGCTACACCTCCAATGATCTCACTTCTTTCCACCTCTTAAAAGTCCCATCATCCTCCAATAGTGCCCCAGGCTGGCAACCAGGCCCACAATCCCTGGGGTTTGCTGGATACTGATAAGCTGCTGGCCCTCTCTGACCCAGCCGCTCTCCTGCAGGCCCCGCTCTCCTGCAGGCCCCGTTCTCCACAAGTGGGGGAGGGAGTCACTGGAGCCTTGGCCTTGTTTGATGCATTCCAGGGGCACTTCTCATTCGCTTCGGCTGCCTTTTGTGAGCATGCCACCCCCATGCCAGGCCCCATTGGCACCCACCTAATGCTCAAGTTCTCTGAGCACTGGGTCCTTGAGCTCATCTTGATCATAGATGCAGAGGTTTGTATCTGCCTCTTAGCTGGGTGGCTGTGGTCTTCCTGTGTCTTCATGTCCCTGCTGCCTTCTTGAAGCACATTGTCCTTTCTAATGGCCTTGACATTGTCAGTCAAGTGCAAAGAGGAGGCCAGACCAAGTTGAAGGAAGTAGCTGAGGTTTTACACAGGGAAATCTGGTCCACTGCCTTCCCAGCTTCTCTAGCTCAGAACAGCTGCCTGTCCCTAAGCAGGACAGCTGGATGTCAGCTGGGTGGCTACCACCCAGTGCTCCGCAAGAAGCCGAGTGCTGTCACACCTACAGATGTAATGGCTAAGAATCCCCAGCACAGCCAGCGTTCAGCTACAATATGACCTGCTCTCACTGAGCAGGGACACTCTAGCCTGAGGAGCTTCCATCAGGCAGAGCAGAAAGATGCTGAGGACCTCCAGGGCACAGACCACAGTATAGGGCCGTAGAGTAACAAGCAGTGATGTGTTCAAGAGCACCTTCATCCCAGACATGATTTTTAAAGTGTGAGTTTGTTTAAGTAAGATACCAATGTTCTCTGTGCTGTCCACTGAGTCTCGGCTCTCACCTTTACCAGTCTGCTCTCATGAGCTGCTCAGACTTGCTAGCACCATGGCCACCCTCCTCCTCTTGCCTCCTCCTCGGGTAGGCCAAGCACTCCCACTTTCTTTTTTTTTTTTTTTTTTTTTTTGTGAGACAGGGTTTCTCTGTGTAGTTTTGTGCCTTTCCTGGAACTCGCTTTGTAGACCAGGCTGGCCTCGAACTCACAGAGATCCACCTGCTTCTGCCTCCCGAGTGCTGGGATTAAAGGCGTGCGTCACTACCACCCAGCTGCACTCCCACTTTCGAACTTTCATGCTGGATACTCCCTCTAGAATTCTGTTCCCACGGAGCTTCTCAGCACTGAGACCTCTGACCCTCCCTTTCTTGGGGAGCCTTTATTCCCATGATGCATCACCCCAGTAACCAGCTCATCACACTTTTCTTCATAGTCAACTGTGGTTCTTGTTCCTGTGCCCGGCTCGGTGTCCGGTATACAATAGATACTCAATAGATGTTCTTTGAGGGGTGAATGCATCAGGAATGGGCTGCACAGGCCCATGCGTTAGATGCACTGGTTCCCAGATTCAGGATGGCTAGTGCAAGGGGGATCACCTGAGGTCTCCAGGTACCTGTGGCAAACATCCAGCAGAAAAGAGTTGGGGTCCCTGGCAGCAGCTTCCAGGGCCTGAAATACCCCTCCCCTTTCTCCCTACAGTGAAAGCATCTGTTAAGCTACAGTATATGGATAACATCCGCTGGATCCGGGAGGCTGCCAAGCACCAGCTGGTGAGAGCTTGACTTGGGGGAAGATGGGTACTGCAGAGTCGTGAAGGAGGCTGAGCTGTGAAGAAATTGCCCAGAAACAAGGTGCAGGCATAGAGGTCTCAGCACAGTCACAGCTTGTCATGCCCTGAGAAGGTGCAGACTCTACATCCATGTGACTGTTGACAGCAGCACCATGGTGGCCACCTTATCCAGGAAAGGGTTTGTAAAGGGGTGTCTGGGTAGCAACATGGAGAAACTGGAAGCCTTAGACAGTGTTGGTGGGGGTGTAAAGCAATGTAATCTAGCCATTCTATGCTATCCATACACCCAACAGGATTGGAACCGATTTCAGGGTGCTATAGGTACTGTAGATAAAATGCCAAGGCAATCCAAAGGGCTCTTGGCAGACAAATGGGTCAACAAAATGTCTCTCCTTACAAAGCAACAAGTAACGGCATTCCGCCAGTCACTGACACCTGGGTAAAACGGAAGGACACAATGTCAAGAGAGATAAGCCAGACACAGAAGGACAAACCTTTGCCAGATGCCACTCACATGCAGCCCCTAGAGTAGGCAAGTCATAAACAGGGAAGTAGCAGCAGGGTGTGTTCCTGGGCTGGGGAGGGTGTGGGGGTCAGTGTTTCATGAAGACTGAGTTTTGGCTTGGGAGAATGAAAAGGTCCTGGAGCTGGATGATGGGACCTGCTGCACAGCGCTGCGAAGTGGTTCATGCCACCAAGCAGCATGTTGAAAAATGATTAAGGTAGTCAAATTTATGTTGTGTGTATATCTTAGTTAGGGTTTCTATTGCTGCGATGAAACACAATGACCAAACGCAGGTTGGAGAGGAAAGGGTTTATTTGGCTTCCACTTCCACTAGTGCTGTAGTCCATCACTGAAGGAAGTCGAGATAGAAACTCAAACAGGGCAGGAACCTGGAGGCAGGAGCTGATGCAGAGACTATGGAGGGGTGTTGCTGACTGGCTTGCTCATCATGGCTTGCTTAGCCTGCTTTCTTATAGAACCCAGGACCACCAGCCTAGAAATAGCACCCCCATCAATCACTAAGAAAATGCCTTACATCTGGATCTTATGGTGGCATTTCTCAGTTGAGATTCCCCCCTTTCAGATCATTCTAGCTTGTGTCAAGTTGACATAAAACTAGTCAGGACAGTGTATTTTACTGATTTTTTTTTTTAATGATGAGGGTAAGAAGGGTGGCTTGGGACTCTGAAGCAGTAAACAGAGTCATCCTTCATCCAGTCAGTCCACGAACAGTCTCTGGAGTGCCTGTGGGAGGTGAGAGCTCAGACAACTGAGCTAGCTCTGTGACAGTCTCAGCTGACCGCCCTGGGTGAGTGGCGCAGCCTCCATCTATGATATGGAGGCAGTGGTGCTGGATCTTGCAGTGGCCTCTGTGACCCTCCCTGGGCACAGCTCTGCCGGGCCCAGAGCTGAGCACACAGTGAAGGACACCGCCAGCAGAGGGACAGAGGGACAGAGGGTTGGTCTGAAAAGGTGCCTGATGATAGAGCAGCTGCCAGGCCCTAGTTTCCGAGGACAGGAGGACTGAGGAAATTAAATAAAGAAACATTTGGTCCACACATGACTATGCTAGCCAGCAGCTCCCTGGCCAGAGGTCTCAGGGTCAGGAGGGAACTGTCTCCATCTTGGCCCATCCCATCCTGGGGCCATATTTTGCATGTGTGCCCCTATAAAACCCCCATGTGCCAGCCACAGTCTCTATGGGGCCCTGGGGCTGGGGACAGGGCAGAGGGAGTGCAGTAGACAGAATATACAGCCATCCTGAGAGGCGGCGGGGGAGGGGGGGGGGGGGGAGGCAGAGCTGGCAGCAGAGATGCAACTGTCTGGGGCTGCTACAAGGGGTGGGTGCAAAGCCAGCGGCACATGCCACAGGACCAGCAAGCAGGGCATGCTGTCCACCTTTGAGGGGAAGTGGTCAAATGCTCGCTCACCCTTCTTCAAGATGCTTTTCTCTCGAAGACCGGTGATTCTTTTTATATACGACATTCTTGACAAACTTGGCACTTGTGTTCACTGCCCTTCTCAGTGCTGTGACCAAACACCTGATGAGGACTCACTGAAGGGAGAACGTTTATTGCACATGGCTTGAGGGAGCAGTCCCTCCCAGCTGCGAAGGGATAGTGGCAGGTGTGTGAGGCAGCTGGTCACACTGAATCCCCAGTCAGAAGGCAGAGGGAGATGAACACTGGCCTTCAGCTTGCTTTCTGCTTTTCACAGTCAAGGAGCCCAGCCCAGGAGATGGTGCTGCCCACCTTAGGGGTCTCCCCTCTTTAGTTGGCCTTTCCTAAAACTCTTCCTAGTGTACCACAGATGTGTTTCCATGGCCATTCTAAATCCAGTCAGATTCACAGTGAAGATTAACCACCACAAGCCCTTTTATATCCGTGCTTCCTCATTTCTCCCAAGAAATGTGAACACCTCACAGCACTGATTCACACTTAGAGATTTAAAAAAAAAAAAAAAAAAAAGACTGGAGGCCCCTGTAGTTCCTAAGGCCGTTTGCGGGGCCGTTGCTAAACAGTGAGGATCCTGGCCCCACTGCCCAGGCCAGCTCTGAGCTCAGGAAGACTTGAGTGACCCTGTCACCTGTCCTTGACACTTTCTGCAGTTTGGGCCAGATCCTCAGGTAGGAGGAGCAGACACACGGCACTTTCTTTAAAGAAACTGTGATTTTTTTCAGCCCAGGCACTACCCACATTTGGGAAGGAGGCATTTTTTAAATTGCAGCAAGATACACATAAATATGCATAAATCTTACGATCCTCCTTTTAAACATTTTCAGGGTGCAGCTCTAGAGTGTGAAGCACATTCGGTGCTGTCTGGCTGCCCTTGGCATCCATTCCTAGAACTTCCTCATCTTCCATCTGAAACTCTGTTTCTAGTAAACACTACCCTCCCTCCCCAGCCCTAGGTGCCCTAGGGCACCACACACACACCCCACACCCCCCACCGCCACCGCCGCCCGTAGCGCGGGGCAGTGTTTGTCTATCCCAACTGGCTGGCTCCAGCTGGCATGTCTCAAGGTCTTTCTGGGCAGCATGAGTCAGAATCCTCTGTCTTCCCAAGGCTGGAACGTTACAGTTTGCCCTCTCTGTCTGAGGTGGGGGGTTGGCTTCCACATCCCGGTGGATGCCACAGCCCACTCAGGTCCTTAGTACACATGACCTCGTGTTGGCGCAGGAC
>CABHPQ010159616.1:20543-34868 GCA_902168405.1 Peromyscus aztecus
TATATATATATATATGTTTGCTCGTGTGGGGCACATGTGTGTGCTGATTCATGCGCATGTACGTCTGTGTTTGAGGCCAGAGGTTGACACTTGATCACTCTCCACTTTTTATTTACTGAGGCAGGGTCTCTTGTTGAACCCAGGACTCGCTATCTAACTAGGTAGACTGCTTGCTCCAAGGATTCTGTCTCAGCCTGCTGAGCACTGAGATTACAGGTGGGCTGTCCAGCTTTTCCGTGGGTGCTGGGGATCTGAACTCTGGTCCTCATACTTTCATGAAAAACGTTTTATGCACTGAAGTATCTCCTAACCCCTTTCTTGAACTTTTTAAAGATGAGGTCTTACTATGTAGCCCTGGCTGCCCTGGAACTCACTGTATAGCCCAGACTAACCTCAGACTCACAGAAATCAACTTGCCTCTGCTTCCTGAGTGCTGGGATGAAAGGTATGTGCCATCACACCCAGATTTCCTGAGCATTCTTGATCAGTAGCTAGTTGAATCTGCAGGGGCAGAGGCTGGAGGTACGGGCTCTATTCCGCCACATGAATAGACCACCTTTGGCCTGTCCACGCTTCAGCTGCTGGACACCCGTGCTGTTTCCACATCTTGCTCTTGTGACTGATGCCACCATACTCATGGCTATGCAGACACCTACCCCTGGGGATTCTGAATTAGTCTCTATTTGGTCCACACACCAAAATGATCTGCAGCCATCGCAAGTAGCATCCTGGTTGAGAACCATGGGGCTAAGAAATGACTCATTTTCATTTCTGGAAGCTCACTGGCATTCTCTTCCGGAGGTGCAATACAAGAGCATGAGATCCAAGTACCAACCTATAGGGAGGTTACCCTTCTGTCTGGGCCTCAGTCTTCTCATCTGTGTGATCAAGCTTACGACAAGAATGCAGCATCTTCCTGGAGACTCAGCTGTGGACTGTGGGGAGAGTACTCTCCGTAAGCCAGACTTGATCAAGTCTCACGTTGGTGGTATTCTGATGATGTGGAAAAGGCTCAAAGAGGCAGGGCTTGCAATAGGAAACCTCCATGGTTCCCATGGAGTCAGTCTCTGAGGGGTCCTTCAGGGATGGACCCTAAGGAAAAGGACATAGAAGGGAAGGGGTGGCTCAGACCTCATGAGAAGTCCACTTGTGGGCATGCAATGGCCCACCAGTGTGGTAGCTAACGGCACCTCAGCCAGGTAACATGGCTGTAGTCTCACTCACATCTCTCCCATACCACTAGTTCTTGGATGCTTGCTTTTGGCTGAGGGACTTTCTCTTTCTCACCTCTGCAGGTGGTGGGCTCCCAGGCGAGGATCCTGTACTCGGACCAGAAAGGACGTGTGGCCATTGCCGTGGCCATTAACCAGGCCATCGCCAGTGGGAAGATCAAGGTGACATGGCCTGTGTTCCTTCAGGGAGGCTTCGTAAACACCTTGTCACACAGACCCTGCTTGGGCCTTCCCCACGGGGACTTCCTGCTCACACCCCAGGCTGCCCTCCACCTCTCCAGCCTTCTGAGAGCTGTTCCCATCAGCACCCTGACCTTGCGGCAGGGAGAGGCCACCCTCCCCTGGCTGAGTTCCTCTATAGGGATACAAGGTTCCCCGAAGGCCTTGGACTCTGTTGGGCAGATAAGCAGAGGGGCCTAGGGAAGAGCTGCTCTGGGAGCCAGGCCCTGCTTGAGAGGCAATGGGGAGGGGAGGAGAGCATGGAGGCCCTAACATCCTCCCAGAGCCCTGACCCTGATCATGTGTCACCGTGGTGGGGGAACTAGAGACAAAGACTGAGCAGGCTTGTTCAAACACAAGTCCCGACAGCGTCTCTTTTGCTGTGACCTGGGCAATTCCGTTCACTCTGACCCTGAGTTTCTCAATTCTGTGGGAAGAATGCATGCTGAAATGCCCAGTGTAGGTGTGAGGATCAAATGAATCACAGTCCACAGAAGTAATGCTACACATCTTTTCCGAGTTATCTTGTTCAAACTGTGACAAAGGTCCCCAAGTTCCCTTACTTTCCTCACACCTCTGGAGACCCAGAACCCTGAGCCTTGAAGAAGCCGGTTGCTCCTTTCCTTCTTGTTCTGGGTACTTGTGTCCTGTTCCTAGTGGCATTACTCTGCCAGGAGTACTGGGAGTGATACTCAGAGGTGAGGGTGAACTTAAGAAAGGTGTGAGGTGTGGAAGGGCATCCCTGCAGACGGTTCAGGGTCAGAGCCCAGGGTTGAGGGTCAGAGCCCAGGGTAGCACCGGCAGCAAGAACAACAGCCTGAGTTCTTTGGGATGCTTCCCAGAATCCCACTGTGTGTGAGGGCTGCTGAGAAGTCCCTGCTGGCGTCCATGCTAGCACACTCCCTCTTTAGTTCATCAGATAATGTTTGATAGAGTTCTGCTGTGCTGGTGCCTTTCTTGGGACACAGCAGAGGGCAGGGTAGACAAGGTCCCAGCTTCAGAGCTGGTGTAATGAAGGGGAGACTGATATATAACTCCTACATACGTAACTGCATAGCTCCTACATAACTGTTAGGAGATGTGTACAGGTGCCATGAGCCCTGGGAAAACACGAGCCAAGTGGTGAGGTGGAGATCCATGGTTGGTCAGGGCAGACCTTCCTGAAGTTCTGGCATTTAACTGAACCCTGAATAAGCAGAGGGGCCAGAGAGCAATTTCCCTGCAGAGATGACGTCATAGGCACAGCATGGCCTGCTCAAGAAAGACAAGAGCAGCTGGGGGGGTTCTGCAGTGCCACGGAGTCCTCAAGCCTCCCAGCAGGTCGCATCATATTTGGTGAGCCTCTGAAATTCTGAGAACCGCTGTGGACAGTCGAGAAGGTTAGCTGTATCTCCTTCACTGTACACTTGGAGGAAGATGCCTGGACCAGGGCTAGGAACAGCATTACTTCATTGGAGCCAAGTGGCAGTCCCCATGGGCTGTGGGAACCAAGGACCACACTTGACAGTGCAGGTGCCCACATCTCCTCTGGTGCCATCTTGCTAGCACAGAGTCCCCTCTACCCCCTTTCCCCCCTCTGACCTCATATGGCTCTGGGAAAAGCTTACTTTCATGATGGGACTGCTAGTCACAGCACGAGTGACTTGCGCCCACCTGCCCTCAGCCACACCTGCTGCACCTCCAGGGTTAGTGGCACTCCACCACATGAGTACAAGCAGGAAAGCTACCCACTGTGCATACTGGGTCCCCAGGGGTCCTGAAATCTTTAGACTAGCAGGAGCACTACTGGTACAGGTGTGACTAATTTCACCATGTGGTCTTTGTCCTCACGGACACTGGCAGCACAAAAAGGACCCCAGCAATTACCTAGTCCAGATAACCAAAGCCCAGGGAAGGGAAGTGACCTGCTTAACATCACACAGGGAGTTTTGTCCATAACCCTGCTTCCCAGGTCACTAGAGGGCACTTCCTAGTTGGGCCTACCCACACCTACACCCACACACCTAAAGCTGTCTTCTAGCCCCTTCCCTCACTGCAAAGGCTCAAGAATCAAACTTCCCAAGGGTGGAGCCCAGACTTTATAGAGCATGTATAGGTTTCACACCCCAGCTCACCAGCTTTCAAGCTCTTTGATGTAGGCCAAGTCCTTAACCCTTCCTTGCCTCTGTCGTCTTGCCTATGAAGTGAGCATGTTAGCAGTCCTGCTATCTGGGTAGGGTTTTGGTGAAGACCTATGCTCCCATGTTAGTGTATCACATCGATGCTACCTGATACACAGGAGCCCACTAGCAGCTTCAGATGCTTCTTGCTAGAGTGTTTAGCAGGACTTTCTTTGGACCCAAAGAATGTGAGATACATCTGTATCTCCCAAACAATGACATGGAAATTTCTTATTAATTATGAAAGCTTGGCCTTAGCTTAGGCTTGTTCCCAACTAGCTCTTAAAACTTAAATTAACCCATTTATAGTAATCTATGTTCTGCCATGTGACTTGTTACCTCTGCTCTGTACCATGCATCCCACTTCCTCCATATCTGGCTGGCAAATCCCCTGCCTCTCAGATTCTTTCCAGAGTTCCTATCTTTGCCCAGAAGTTCCACCTATCCTCTCCCGCCTAGCTATTGGCTGTTCAGCTCTTTGTTAAACCAATAAGAAGATGCCGTGGCAGAGACACATCTTCACAATGTACAAAAACATTATCCTACAACATTTCCCCCTTTTTGTCTAAATAAAAATGAAAAGTTTTGGCTTTAACACAGTAAAACTATATACAGCAAGAACAAGTATCAGGTAAAAATCACATTCACAATGTCCAATCCATTTGTATTTGACAACTTTGGAGTAAGTATTTTATTATCTATCCTATCTTGGTGAGTCCAAAGTCTTATACTTAAACCGCTTTCTATCATAACTTGTATTACCAACCTAAAAATACCCTTTTAGACCTCAAAATTTTTCTTAGATAAGCAACTTAAGCTTTTATGTCTCTCAATCTTTATAAAATTTACATCTCTTTTATGTTTCTTTTTTAATTTGGTAACAAGGAAAACTGTAAAACTATAACTATCTAGTCTTCAGCTCCCATCAGAGACCTGAGAAAGATGAAATATTACCTGAGTAAACAGGAAGTATAGAGCAAACAACTTGCAAAACTATAGAAATGATAGAGACAGCTGGCTTCCTGGACAGTCACCCAGTGTTCTTCTGCTATGTTGGGGCATCTATATTCCACCTACAGACCTAGAATATCTTATCAACTTTTCTATGAAGCAGGAATTTTGAAGGACTATCCTACCTTGTCTTGGCAAAGTTTGGAAGTCATCTTCTTTTATGTCTTGCTTGTCCAATTTGGACAGTCATACTGTCAGCAGTAGAGGCAAGGGCAGTTTCTTACCCAGTGGCAAACTTTGCCACAAATGAAAGCAAACTCCATATAGAGGTTCTTCAATGCCCATTGTCTTCTCTCAGGTAGATTGGTGCTGTCAGGAGCAGATGTATCTCACAGTCATGAAAAGCCTTATGTTATTAAACATCTTAAATGTCATATTCTGTAGGTCTCTGAAGTGTTTGAAGACCACCTATCTACCTAAAATATATCTGTTTGACCTTGAAAACATACCAAACATGACTACAAGTCATGACTACTAACCTGCATTTCTTAATTATCCTAAATAATTTGTAACAATAGCTTTCAAGGACTAGAACTTTACATTTTTAAATGAGTTGCATAGACATAATACCTTAAACAAAAGTAGAAACATATATACAGTATGTTACAACAAAAAATAACCTTAAATTTGTATCAATATACAAAAATCCATACCAATGTAAAATATTTGAGACTAGTAATTGCTTTTTAGTTTAAAAATTGATGCAATAATCTATGCTTTTATCCTATCATTCCTAAGAGTGGGTCTATCTTCAAGGGGAAAGAATTCAAACGGTACCTGGAGTAGCCCCACTTTCATCCTCTGCCTCATGCCAGCAAGCCTGGTAGACACTACTGACTGATATACCCTTCCCTGTCCCCGGCAGGCACCAGTGGTCCTGAGCCGTGATCACCATGACGTGAGTGGCACTGACAGCCCCTTTAGGGAGACCTCCAATATTTATGACGGTTCTGCCTTCTGTGCAGGTGAGGAAAACAAAAGGATTGTTGTTGCTTAATATTAGCCGGCTAAGGAGATGCACATCCATAGTCCCAGCACCTCTGGCAGCTGAGTGGGACCGGGAGCTTGAGCTTAAGAATTAGAAGCAGCCTGGGTAACACAGAGAGACCTCATCTCAAAGGGAGGAAGTAGATTCCCTGCTTCCAGATTCTGGGCTGCAGGCTTTCTTCCTCCTCCTTCCCCTCCTCCTCCTCCTCTTCCTCCTCCTCACCCAGCACCAGGGAAAGCCTTGATCTCTGTGAGAACTGGGGGTGGTGGGGATGGAGGTGGATAAAGAGCTAAAGAGGAAGCTGCAGCCTTATGCCTTCAGGGTGGCGAAGTGGCTACAGTCACAGACCTACTCACACCTGTCCTGCAACATGTTAGAGGCTTAGAAGAAAACCAGCTGGGGCTCTGCTTCCCCATGGGTGCCTGGTTCCATAGTTTGTTGGGTAGATGGCTGCCCTGTAATGATGGACTCTGCCCTGGTGCAGCAAAACAGCTGAGGAGAGCCAGAACTGGACCTGAAATAGTGAGGACTGACTAATTACTTGTAGCCAGTGGAGAAGCCTGGCACCACAGCCAAAGCACCGCCCCCCAACAAAGGAAGTCATAGGCTCTTAATTGGGAAAACTCATACATGTTCCTATAGGAAGACACCTCACAACTGAGCATGCTCAGACGGAGCCCATGCAGCTTCATACATTGCCCCTTCAAAAAAAAATATTGGACAAAAATGCCTCCTGGGTAGAGGAATGTGATAATAAGCAAATTTTTCTCTAAGTCATCTAAAAGAGTTGAGCCAGAATGACTTCTGGGTTTCTCTGGAAAGTCTTATCTGAAGCAAAAGCACTACTTGGAGGAGGGCTAACAGTATTTAAAGGGACAGCACACCCACTGTGCAGAGGTGATCACCTCTCAAATACCTGTCCAGCGGCCAACATGGGGACCTCACTTCACTTCTCTGGTGGAGGCAAGAAGCATCTTTCATCTGCAATCCCTGCCCTAGGCATGAATGCGCGTTCAGTGCCAGAGAATGTGGCTGTAGGGAAGGCTAATAGGCATAACTGGGCTTCGTCAGCTTCCCTTACTTCCTTTGTTTCTAGACCCCCACCCCCACCCCCGTCTCTGTTCCCCACTTGCCCACGGTCACAGTGTTCTTCAGTCCCAAGAAGCAGCATGTGTCTGTCTGGCCCTCAGACCCCCTGGGAATGACGGCTCACGCTTGCCCTGTTTCTGCAGACATGGCCGTGCAGAACTTCGTGGGAGACGCCTGTCGCGGTGCCACCTGGGTTGCGCTTCACAATGGAGGGGGTGTAGGCTGGTAAGAAGACATCGGCAGGCAGGCTGTGCGCTGATGTGGAGACGTGGGGCCCTCTTGGGACAGGGACAGGTCCAGGGGCCCGGGGTTCTTGGACTTAGATCCCTGGCCATTTGTTCTATTGAGGGCTTTATGCAAATGCATCCCTCATGTGAACTGGGAGCCAGAGGGTCAGTATGTTGGGGTGTGGAGGACGGAGGAACAGAGAGGGACACTTCCATCAAGCAATTCCAGCAAGTCTGGCCCATACCTATCATATAGGACACAAAGGCCAACAGGAGCAACAGCCATGTTGGTCTCCACATTCCCATTCCCACCGTGACAATCTCACTTGAAAGAATGGGAGCCCATGGTTGCCAGGACAGCAGGTTCTAGGCTCCCCACTCTCCCCAGCTCACAGCTATGTTCACACAGGTCACTTTCCAGTCAGCACCAGGGCAGGGTCATTAAGGCCTCTATGATGGCCTGTATATTAGCCGTCTTTCTATTGCTCTAGCTTGTACAGAGGAAAGGCTTATCTAGTTCATAGCATCACGGGTTGCAGTCCATAGTCAGTTGGTCACATTGTTTTCAGGCAGCACAGCATGACAGGAGCCTCTAGGGATGGGGGCAGAACCATTCATTTCGTGACAGGGAAAATAAGAAGAAACCAGGATCCCTTATGATCCTGAAAGGGCACTTCCTCAATGATCTGAAGACCTTCCATGAGGCCTCACTCATTAAAATTTCCACTGCCTCTCTCAAGGGAACATTTAAGATCCAACTATAGGGGTTTCATTCTGACTGACATTGGGCATTCCTCTGTGGCTAAGAGTGTTAACTCAGATTCATCAGACATGGAATATCCAGCAACATTTGCTGACCCCTTTCAATCTTCCCTCTCACAGAACCAGACAGAACATAGGCTTTACAGAGGAAGTTTGCCTCTGCTGGGGAGTTTCCTGTCTGGGATCCCCAGAGTAGGCCAAAGCTGGAGCCCTGGCTCCTCTGAGCAGCTAAGGGCACTATGGTCTCAGAGAGGGAGAAGACCTCTGAGCCAGTATGGGCTGGATCCCAGCAAGCCTTTGTCTTGACGAGCCAAGTCCTTCCATTAACCGGCTTCCCAGAGCATTCAGATGACTAGCTTGGCCTCATGCCCACCACGGCTGGCATTCCAAGCTACAGCCCTGTCAGGTGGCTTTAATTAGTGGAAAATGTGACCATAGTGCATGTCCTGGCTGGAGAAGAACAAGACAAGAGTTCCCTGGGTATGGGATGCCTGGGAGGGGACGACTGTGACTGTAAAAAAGACTGAAGTTTGTCCAAAGCCTCACAAGACAAAAGCAGCAGGTAGGCTAGGGATTCAGTAGGGGGAATGTGGGAAGCCCTGGGTTCTAGCATTATTGCAGAAAGGGTTGAGGAACCTGGCTTGTTGCTTCTCCAAGGACAAGCCACACCCAGTTCTGTGGCTTTAGTGTCTTCCTCATTTGACAGGAATCTTATGTTTCTGAGCTGTTTGTCCTCAGGCTTCTTGACTTACTTCTTCACTTCCTGGACTATCTACCGGTGCCCTGGGGAATGGCTCTTCTCTGTGCAAGGTCGTCACCCACAGCTGTGTGCATGGGTACATTCCATTTTAGCGTACTCCACGGTCCCTCTTTTGGAGTGCCTGCTTGATGATTTCTTTTGTGCTTGTGTGTCCACGGGCCATGCTTAGTGAGAGCACCAGCTGGCTTCAGCTCCATGTGCTCCAGGCTGTATCTGCAGGACAGGGCCATTTGGCCAAGTCACTGAGTGGGAGAGATTGTACCTTAGCAAAGACTTCTCTGGGCTATTTCTATAGGAAAGGATTGCAAGGGGGGTAGACTTTATGTGTCACAGAATCATTTCAGAGACCAAGTGAGTCAACTCAGGCAGCCTCCAGGCAGTCAATACATCTGGGCAATTAGCAGCCCACATGGGCATGGCAGCTTCCAGCCAGCCTTCCAGCGTGCCCATTCACTCTTTATGGCCACTTCAGAGGGGCCTGAGAAGCAACCTCCCTCCCTTCTCAGAGCATATCCCAGACCAGAGTGTAGCTCAGTAATAGAGCACTCATCTAGCATGTACAAAACCCTGGGTACAACCAGAAAGACTGCTTCCCATTCTGGTGGGTAAGCAGGCATCAAGCAGAGGGTAATACAGAGAGAGTCTCAGAGGTTTACATGAAGTAGACAAGACCAGCTCAGAAGCATAACTGGCTGAGAAGCCAGGATGTCGCCACTCTGTGCTGCTGACCACGTGGCTCTGTGATGTAGAGTCCAGTGTGACAAGCCACGACCCCCGCCCCCATCCGCTGATATCTTCTCAAGCCAATGCCTGCTCCAAAAAAGTCAATGCAGGGAGTGAGCTGGGAACCTCTTTGTCTCTTGCAGGGGCGAGGTGATCAATGGGGGATTTGGCCTTGTGCTAGATGGGTCCGCACAGGCTGAGCAGAAAGCCAGGATGATGCTCAGCTGGGATGTCTCCAATGGTGTAAGTCCCCCAGAACTCCTCAGCTTCTCACTGTCTCCTCTCCTCCATGGCTCTGCCTCCAGGTTGGAAGTCTGGGCTACAGTTCTGGCCCTTCCCTAGTAAGGGCCTCTACTGTCTTTCTAGCCCTTCCTCACTCCCTCTTTTTTTAAAGATTTATTTCTTTTTATTTGATTGTATGTGAATGAATGTTCTGCCAGCATGTATATACACTCTGTGTGTGCCTGGTACCCTGAGAGGTCAGAAGAAGGCATCAGAGCCCTTAGAACTGGAGATACAGATGGTTGTGAGCCACCATGTGGGTGCTGGGAATTGAACCTAGGTCCTCTGGAAGAACAGCCAGTGCTCTTAACTGCTGAGCCATCTCTCCAGGCCCCAGGGCTCCCTTTTCACCACCCTTTCCCAACTATTTCCACACTTTCCTTTTGATCTCCTTGTCTCTGGTCTCACTCTGAAGTCTAGCCTCTGTAAATGCAGCTAGACCCTGGCAGGCTCAGCCCTTCCTCCTGAAGTACCCCCTATACTGGTATTGAGGCCTTACTCTTTGGGGGCTGGGATGGAACCCAGGGCCCCAGGCATGCTGGCCTCTGTCATTTTGCTGTGCCTTGGCCTCATGACCTCCCTTTTAAGGCTCATCGTTCCCTGCTTCGTGTTGCTGTCCCTTTTTGCTGTCTGGGTGGCGTTTGCCCATGTCAGGCAGGTGCTATACCCCAGCTACACCAGCCCTCACTGCCACCTTTGAAGGCCGCCAAAGAGCATATTTCAGAATCTAGATGGGCCTTTCATCCTGCAGCTATGACCCATCTTTGCAGTAACACAGCATCCTGAGAGGGAAAGGGGGCAGATTCCTCTCCCAAACCACATCACAGATAGCCCAGAAGGGTTGACCTGAGGTCAGAGGTCAGGTAATGATGAGGAAAGGTATATAGGGTGTGAGCAAACCAAAGAGGGATTCCAGAGCAAAGGACCAGAGTGAAGACAGTATCTCTGGATGACTGAGGTTGCACCCAGAGGCAGGGAGAAGGGAGGGTCCTCTGGTAGGGCCACTCATCAGGAGCCACTAAACTTCAGCACATCAACCGGGGGTAGGGGTGGGGGGTGGAGGGGAGCTACATCCTGGCACTAGGAGATGGAGTGATCCAAGATGGGGTTTCCTACCAGGAGACCTCACTATCAGTGGTGTGGATATAGGTCAGGGGTGGCTTGGAGATGGTGGGTGGCAGCTAGATGGGGAGGTGCCATGGTCACCACTTAGGACAGACCAGGTATAAGAGAGGAAGCGGGCTAGGGAGGGATCACAGAGCTGGTGATGAAGATTCTGAAGGGGGAAAGGATGGGTGCTAGGGATGAGCTTGTTCTGTCCAGGGAGTGCCCTCTATAAATGCCAGGTCATTCTTAGAGGTGGGGATAGGGCTGGGTAGAATAATAACTGGTTTCAGATTGAAAAGAGGGTAAGTCAGTTACATGTTCCAGGGAAGAGAGCAGGGATTCTAAGCCTGGCAGATACAAAGGAGGCTCCGGAATCCCCAAGCAGAAGAGGACATAGAGTTTGGGAGCCAGGATGCCATTTGGAGAGCCTAGTGATGCTGATAGCAGTGCTGTCTGCTCGGCTTCCGCAGGTGGCGCGGCGCTGCTGGTCTGGGAACCCCAAGGCCTATGAGATCATCTGCCAGACAATGCAGGAGAACAGTGGCCTGGCGGTGACACTTCCCCACGAGGTGGCAGATGAACGAGTACTACAGCAGGCCCTGCGGCCCTGAGAAGAGCCAGGGTCCTCTTGATCCCCTCCTTCCCACGGCCCTCCCCTCTCAGATCACCCCCCCACCCCCCCACCCCGCACTGCACCCCTACATAGCTCTCCTAATGTCCCACACGGTGAACCACAGAGGCCTATCAGGGTGGAAGCCCTCGTCTTGGACCAGTGGATTGAGAGCCCTCCGATGACAGTAGGACACATCTTGTTTATGGGCAGGTCCTTAAAACTGCAGTAGAGTGGGCTCCAGCTTAGATGGCCAAGCTGGCACCAGGCTCCCAGGATTCTGTGACCTTCTCAAAGGGATGTTCAGTCTCCTGTCCACCGCCATCCCCACACTGCTTTCCTAGCGATCCCCCCATCCCTTGTCTGTGCCGTCCCTTCCGGTTCCTCGGAGAACCAGGGATGGGTACACAAAGCGCCCACACCAGGTCCCTGATACTGAGGAGTATGGGGAGGAGAGAGACAGGAAATAAAGGATAAAGGAGAGGCGAGTACACGGAGTAAACTGAGCTAGCAGGAGTGGAGAGCACAGTGTCTGAGGCAAAGTGGCCAGGGGCTGGGACACGTGGAGAGAAGACACTTTCCAGGTCAGCTGTGTGAACCTGAAAAACAGAACCAACCACTTCCTGAGGTCCCTGGGTGTCTGTTTGGGAACTGGAATCCTGCAGGAGTTGCATTGGCCTAAAGCTGGGGTCTTGCACCCTTCCCAGACCAACCAACCAGATCTATACCAGGCTTGCCTCTGGAGCAGGGGTCCTGGCAAAGAGAATTGGGTAGCTGTGCTTCCTTGGGCCTTCCTCTGAAGTTGCTACTACTTTACAGTACCTCCTACCTCCCAACCCCCAGCTTCAGGGCCCTCCCACCACACTGTTGCCCTGTGCCCTCTCTCCAGTCCTCCCCAGGCCAGCTCTCCTGATGTGTTTACCATGGGCTTGTTGTCCCCTACGCTGAGCCAGGGCTAAAAGGAAAACCTAAAAGTGGGTGAGAGAAAAGGAAGAGAAGGAAAGACCCCTGAGACCACTGGCCTGGCCCCAGAGAAGCTGTGCTGCTGTGGAAATATCTGCCATGTTTGGCTCATACTGACATAGGGCCAGACAGAAGGAACCCTTTGTCTTCCCTAGAGTGCCATAGGAAGGACATGAGGGTCCCCCAGCAACCCCCTATCCAGGATAGACCAATGATGCCCTGCTGTGGGAGCAGGACTGAGAGATTTGGGTGTGGATAGTCCTACTTCACTGTCATGAGCAACCAATGGTCTTATTTAGACTTAAGGAGACACCGAGCCTTAGGCAAATGTAATTAAGTCTGATACAAACACAAAAGGATGTTTTATTATGATGTTACCATAATCGATTATGCAAGGCAATTAACAAAGAGAAAAGTGTTTTTTGGATGACAGTTCTGGAGGTCCCCACCAAAGATCAAGAAGTTATATAAATTTGGGTTTCTGGCAACAGTGCCAAATGGCAACAGCAGGGGGCACATGGCAGAACAAAATGCTTACACTATGAGCCAGGAAGCAAAGAAGGGAAGTTTGGACCCAAGCCCTACAATCCCTCAAGGGCCTGTTCCCAATGACCTAAAGATCTCTCCCACTAGCTCTACCGCTAAAGTTCCACCACTTCCCAACACCCCCTCTGAATAAGACGAGCCATAGCAGAGGTCAACACTTGCTTCCTGTTCTCTTGGTCTGTGTTTCTTGCATAAAATAAAATTTTTCCTAAATCAAAAAGTAAGTGTGGAGCCAGACATCCTTCAGTGAGGGGCCAGGGCCTCTCAGCCTCAGTTTCCAAATATGTCCTGCACAGCCATAATGCCTGGATCTCTGTTGAGAGGTACTCTTGGTTTTCCTTTATTCTCTATGTAGTATCACAGCAGGGAATCAGGCAGAGGCTGGCACTGGAGTGGCACCCTCCACACCTATACCGTGTGTGTGCTGTTGTCACGTGGAGCCCCAGCCCTTCCCTGTAGAGGAACTTTCCTGCACTGTGAAGGGTACAGCAGGCAACAGTCAGCACAAGCAGCTGGCCCTTGTCTTCCGATAGAATGGATACCTCATGTGGCATATCCACCATTCAGATGTGGTTAGTGTGACCAGGAAACTGAATTGTAAATTTTGACATTTCAATTCATTTAAATTAAATGTAGTTCTAGTTCATATAAGAGTAACTGAAATATAATGAGATTATAAGTATAGGCTGGGGCTATTACGTTTTTTTCTCCTAAAAGCCGGGAATATGTTTATTTATAAAAATGCAATCCTTATGAGACATTGGGGGAGGCTCAGAGGCAGAACACATACTTAGTACACACACACACACACACACACACACTAGTATTTACACACACTAAAATAAAGTAAAATGTAGTTGAACAGATAAATACATATGACAGCATTTGAAAACAACAAGCCACCGTCTTGTGATGAGATACTGAAATGTGCCTACCAACATGGTAGTATGGACAGTCAGGGCTCAGCAGTGTGCAGTGGGCACTGTCCTGGCTGGCCTCCTCTGTGACCTGTGAGGCCAGTTCTGCTCAGATTCCTCACCAGGTTCCCTGCCTCCATTCTCAGCCTAATTGTACTCCTGGGGAGATCCTTGCAAAGGGCAACGACAGAGTGTCATACCTCTGCCTGAAAACCACAGTGGCTTCTCTGATCCTTGCTGGAGCCAGGACTTGAGCACCCCAACCTGGAAAGGCTAGCAGAAAAAGTGTTCCTCAGAGACAGTCCAGCAGAAAGTAGAAGGAAACCCAGGTCTGGAGGGTTAGAGAAACCAGAGGAGAATGAGTAGTGCAGGTTGGCAAGATGAGTCCTTGCAAACCCAGGAGGCTGAATCCACCCCATAACAGATGTCCTAAAAGCTACTGAGACACTCTTGAAACAGCAGAGAACATAGAATAACGTCTACATGCTATCCGCTGCTTTCCAATACGTCTTCTTTTTTCTTTTATTGTAGTAAAACACAACGAAGTTTACCATCCCATCCACTTTCCAGGCTGCAACACAGTGATCCGAAGCATTCCGTGATGCAATGCAGCAGTCCCCACCACCCGGGTCTAGGAGCTTGTCATCACCCCAAGCTGACACTGTCCCCTCCCTGCTGTCTTCCTACGTATTATGTGCTCCAGAGGCCTCACAGATGGAGACTCACATAG